>JADBJO010000051.1:691589-696589 GCA_016801955.1 Conus betulinus | reverse complement strand
CCAGAGTTGAGTTTGCTGCAGACTCAGTTGGGAAGACTGGGACCACACAGTCGAGTTTCATCCACTTAATGGATGCGTTTCTGAGAGTGTTGCTCAAATTTCCTGATCAACACTGCAGGTGTCTGTATCTCTCGGGCCTGGTTGACGCCGGGATATTATGAAAGGAAGCGTAGAGTACAACCCTGTCATGTAGTCTCAGACCGAAATGGAAATCCGTAGCATCATCTTAATCATCCTCATTCTCATCGATCAGCATTAAAAAAAAAAAAGTCTCAAGTTCTGTGGCCCTCCATGCCCTGCTCTCATGGTGACCTCAGTTTCGATGTCCTCTCCACGTCTGTGGCCTTGGTTTGGTTCCGCCCGGGTCACCGGTATCGGCGAGTCCATGGGGGACTGTCGTTGGACGGACGTGGTGGCGCCCTCCGGATGGAGAGCTCTCACTCATGCAGGCTGTGCGACTAAGCAATTATTGTCGTCAGTAGGGGGCTTAGTAGGTGGTGTCCTGCGTATGTTAGATCAGAACAGGGGCCACTGAACACCACTCAAGTGACTCGGCAGCAGTGCAGTGTCTCCTCCGGTGGGTTGCCTCTTGACGACTTGACATTGACTGCTCCCTGTGGATTGCCGGTGCTGGGGCTGCGGCGGGGCTGGCTGGGCTGTGGCTGTGGACGGGGTGTCGGAATGAGTGGCATAGGTGCACTGCCTCTGAGGTGGCGCAGAGGTTGGGACAGCAAAAAAAAAAAAAAAAAAAAAAAAAAAAAAAATCGTGGTTCTATGGGTGAACACGTAATAGATGAATAATCAAGAGAGAGAAAGAAAAGTATATATTCATGTAGATATATCACAAGAGATATAATAAATGAATAAAAACAAAGAAATAGATAGAGGGATATATAAATACACAAAACAAATAAATATAGATGAATAAACAAATGAATAAATTATTATTAACAAAATAAGTAAATAAGAATGTAAGAATGAAAGATCGAAAGGAAGAAAAGAAAGAAGGGGAGAGAGAAAGAAAGGAAAAGAAAAGCAGGAAAATAAAATGAAAAAACAAATGAATAAGTGAGTACTCAAGGATATACACAGACACACAGACACACAGACAGAGAGAGACACACACGCAGACCCACACACACACACACACACACACACACACACACACACACACACACACAGAGGCAGGCAACAGTTGTCGACAAGTGCCCGGACACCTGGTGACTGACAGGTGGGTCATAGTCTGATCGATGTCGCAGTGGACCTTTCAACATGTCATGCTATTTACCACGGCGCAATGCAAGCAAACTCGCCACGGAAAAGAAAACCGACACAACACCCGAATAGCGGTTAACGGTTATATCAGTGCGGTGAAAAAAAAGGATTGAAGAAAAGCTGGAGCAGAAATGAAATATTTTGAAGAAGGTGAGTCAAATAAATTGATAACTATGACTGCGATGTATTGCGTCAGGGACACTCCGTAGACATCTTTTTCACTACAAATGGAATGAAAGATTACTGAAGGGTACTTTCTGGCTAAAACTCTTCAGAAAATCCGACAGACAAAAGATTAAGTTAAGATGGTTTCGGGTTAGAATAATTAATAGGATACTGGCAAGCAGTACTCTTTTAAAAAAAAAATGGTAACCAAGACTGTTTTGCAAAACATGGGCGTTGAAGATGAAGAAAAATGTTCTTTTTGTAAGAGAGCAAAATAAACTATTCAGCATCTACTTTGGCTCTGCCCTCATGTGCGAACTCTCAGGCAAGAATTCCAAATACAGTAAAATAGAAAATGCAAACCAATAATCTACTGCGAATGAAAATATTGTTCTGTTTGGTTGTGACAATAATTGTAAATCAGACAGAACGGTTTGATTTCGTTCTGTTAGATACAAAATTCTAAATTTACAAATGTTTAATACGACAAGGATATACCGTTACTTCAAGTTTTCAGTGTGTAATTGAAAGCTAAATATGAAATAGAAAAGTATGCTGCTTGTCTTCACATGTCACTCACAAAGTTTCTTATATAGTGGCTCCCACATTCTCTTTATTGAATTAATGCATTAATTTGTCAAGGCCTCCAAAGGATATGGCAACGGCCTGTTGCATTGTTTTCTCTATTTGAGAAGTTCATTTGCTTATTTCGGTCATTTTGTTTTTATTCATTTAACTTTCTTTTCTTTGTGTTTGTTCATTGTGGTTATCATCACGCTCATATATATATATATATATATATATATATATATATATATATATATATATATATATATATATATATATATATATATATATATATATATATATATATATATGTATATATATATATATATATATATATATATATATATATATATATATATATATATATATATAAAATGTTGAACAATTAAGTTAGTGGGGTGGGGTAAAACAAGTGCAGGCTAACAATTCCTCCATCATTATAGTAATGACTTCGCAAAGACTTGAACTTAGAACAAGATAAACGTACTTCCAGTTATCCTGAATACGCGTGAGATATTCCATAAAGACGAAAAAACCGTCTTGGGCTGGTGTAACCGTTAGTAATGGCTATTCTGGTAAACATTGGCCATCATCTGTGACCTATAATGAACATACTTACAAATTTTCAGAGAAAGATCGGCTAAGAACTTTCTGACATTTTCTATAAAGAAGAAAACCATTAATGTCCGTTAGTAACGGCTATAAGGTAAACTTAAATATTGGACATCATCCATGACCCATAATGAACATACCTACAAATTTTCAGAAATATCGGCCACATACTTTCTGAGATATTCCATGAAGAAGAAAGCCGTTAGGGGCCGTTATAGCCGTTCGCAACGGCTATAATGGTTAACTTAAATATGGACATCATCCGTAACCTATAATGAACATACCTACACATTTTCAGAAAGATCAGCCAAGTACTTTCTTGGATATTTCATTAAAAAAAACCGTTATGGGCCTTTATCCATTAGTAACGGCCACAATGGTAAACTAAAACGTTGGGCATCGTCCGTCACCCATAATGAACATACCTACAACTTTTCAGAAAGATCAACAAAGTGTTTTCTGAGATATTCCATAGAGAAAAAAAAACGTTATGGGGGGCGTATAGCCGATAGTAACGGCTATAACGGTGAATTAAAACATCGGGCATCATCCGTAACCCATAGTGAACATACCAGCTAATTTTCACAAAGATCGGCCAAGTTTCTTTCTGAGATATCCCATAAAAAAAAAAAAAAATCGTCACAGGCCGTTACAAGCCGTTAGTAACGGTTATAAACGGGGTAAACTAAAACATCGAGCATCATCCGTAACCCATAATGAACATACCTGCTAATTTTCACAAAGATCGGTAAAGTACTTTCTTAGATATTCCATTAATAAGAAAAAACCGTTACAGCTGTTAATGACGGATATAACGGTAACCTAAGACATAGGGCATTATTCTTGACTCATAATGAGCATACCTACAAATTTTGAGAAGGACTGGCCAAGTACTTTCTGAGATATTCCATAAAGAAGAAAAAAAAAACGTTACAGGCTGTTACAGCCGTTAGTAACGGTTACAACGGGATAAACTAAAACATTGGGCATCATCCGTGACCCATAATGAACATACCTGCTAATGTTCACAAAGATCGGTTAAGTACTTCCTGAGATATCCAATGAAGAAGAAAAACCGTTACATGTGGTTACAGCCGTTAGTAACGGCTACAACGGTCTACGGTAAAAATAAAACACCAGGCATCATCCGTGACCCATAATGAGCATACCTACAAATGTTCAGAACAATCGGCCCAGTAGTTTTTTGTCTGGAGCGAGTGAAACACATTTTGACAGTGGCCGGCCGGCCGGCCAGACGGACGGACGGACACACACACACACACACACACACACACACACGCACGCACGCACGCACGCACGCGCGCGCGCGCGCGCACACACACACACACACACACACACACACACAGAGAGAGAGCATTTCTTCTGTCCAATTCTTAAGCACTACCTGTTCTATAAGAGAATTGGGAGTACAAGAAAAAAAAATGTTGGGTGTGGGGGTGAAAAATGAAAAAAGAGGGAACGTAAAATTAAGAAAAATCTATCATAAATACGAAAACCCTTCACTAACTGCATGAGAGAACCATCATAATCCACACACACACACACACACACACACACACACACACACTAGTATGGTAAAAGGAAGTTTTTTAAAATCATCAACAGATCTGTTTCGAGCGCTGGCTCTCCTCAGGATGGTGTTGGGTCGCCTACTGCCGGTGTTATATGGCCTAATGTCACTGTTTGCACGTGCGGATTGGCTGCACGTGTTGTTCGGTTTTTCAGGTTGTTTACAGTTCAAGGTGCGTTTGCTGACAACGATTTCCATTTGTGCCTGCAGTTGTTTACTATTTCTACTTTAGTGTTTTAGGGTTGCTAAGTATGGTTTGCATAGTATTAACATTTTTCTGTTGAACATAGGTTGCATCTTTTTGAAATGTTATTGTATGGTGATGCCCTTTTTATGATTTTCCAGGATATGTTAGTTTATTTTTTTTTTTTTCTCTTTAGTCTCCAAATATATTTGCTCAGTTCTGTTTGGTTTTTTTGTATTTTACTTTGTTGAATGACTGTTTATGGTTTGCATATCTGGTTTTGAAGTGATTTTCAGTGATCCCTATGTGTATGTTTCTTTTTCATTTTCTGATGTCACAGTGGCTTGGTATACAATGTTGTATAGAGGCATTTGTTGCTTAAGGGACACTGTTCTTTTGTAGTACAATTGCAGGATTTCCTTTCTTCACCCTTCTTTGCTGTGTTGCTTTTCATTTTGTTGGATGAATCAATTATATTTTTAAGGTTAGGCATGCATGAATATGATAGTTTGATGGTGTTCTTGTTGAATATTTTGGACAATTGTGTTCTTTTGGGAAGGATGCTGTCAGAATTTTTTAAAAAATTCTTTCCCTACGTTTGTTTTT
>JADBJO010000051.1:676589-681589 GCA_016801955.1 Conus betulinus | reverse complement strand
GCACTCTGGCAATCAAAGAGTGACAGCTTTGAACGCACAGCACAGGAGTCCCATCTCCTTGCCAAACTTGGTACGTTACAAGCCCAAGGCATCAACATCCAACAGTAACACAAACACACATACCCACCACCTCAACCTCAATCGGCAATATCTTCTACCAACCAACACACACACACACACACACACACACACACACACACACACACACACACACACACACACCACCACCACCACCACCACCACCACCACCACCACCACCACCATGATTTGTGGATACGCAGGTGGCTGATCAAGCTGATGCTTGCACAGAATGTGCGGTGACAGCTTGAAAAGGAATGTAGGAGAACTGCTCTTTGATGGCTGGCGCGGGGCTTTCCTTGCCTGACTCTTTTTGTTGCGTTGTAGCTGTTCTTTCTTTACGTAAACTGGCGCCTTTGTGGATAGAGCAGCGCCATCTAGCTCAGTCTACAGCAGTTTGTTCCCAAATGGCATAGTTGACCTGAAACGCTTTTAAGGGTTTTTGGTAATAATGTCGTGAACATCAGTAAAGGGAATCGTATAAAGTGTGTAAGTTCTTATCAGAAATTGTATAATGTGCGCTTATAGTACACATGAGTCTGTTAAACAACATAATGGCCATAATGGCGGTGCTACAAGCAGATAGACTGACGCACTGAAAGAGTAAAGTTCATCGTACTCTTCACTGTCAACTTCTGTCTTGGCATCTTGAAAAAAAAAAAACGCATACTGCAAAGAGTGGCTGAGTTATTTATTTGTTCTTTTTACTTTGTTGGTTTTTGCTGTGCGTGCGATGACTATGTAGGTTTTTTTTTTTTTTTTTTTCAAAGTAAGACATCATCTAACGGGCCAATTAAGACCAGTTTTCGACTGGATACAGCAACTAAGAGGCTGATTGTCTGTCGCTGATTTTCTTAGATTTGGGTCTATGATAACTCACTGTAGACGTTTCAAATGGTTATGTTCCATCTGGTAGTTGTGAGGCAGTGTGGAATGGTGTGGCCCATGTTGAGCACTACCTTCATGGGCCTCCATCCTTCTCACTTCCTGTGTCTCTGTGTTTAATGCTGTTCTGCCATGTTACCATCTCGGGACTGATGACGTCAGTGTCAGTACAATATTTAGTTTGAAAATGAGGTGACTGCAGACGGAAATTGAAAACAGAATTTAAGAATAATTCTTAGTGAGTTCATCAAAACCAAGGACAAACGAGTATTTTGTCTTGTAACTAGTTTGTCCCTTTTTTTGCGGATTAACTGAGAATTATTCTAAAAATCATTACGATATTGTTTTGATTGAGCGTGCGGGCGTGTGTGTTTGTGTGCCCACTCGCGTTGTTCTGTGTGTGTGTGTGTGTGTATGTGTGTGTGTGTGTGTGTGTGTGTGTGTGTGTGTGTGTGTGTGTGTGTGTGTGTGTGTGTGTGCGCGCGCATGCGCGCGCGCTTGTTTGTGTGTTCGGGCGCGCTTGTGTGAGTGCGTTGTAGTGTGTGAGCGGGCGCTCGTGTTTTTATGTGCGCAGGGTGGGGGTGGGAGGGGGCAGCGAGTGAGTCGACACTTTCGAGCAACCATGTAAATTGATGTGTTTGTGGAGGAGCCAGAGGATTGGGAAAAGATGGGTATGGAGAGGCGTCGAATGAAATACGTTTGTGTTGTTTGGACCAATTGTACTGTTTTTGATTGGCTTAGTCAAACAGATCTCGAGCACATTTTTTTCACGTAGCTTTTTTGCACGTTGCTGGGAATACGGCTTCACTTGGTGTAGATCGCGGTGTGTTCCTCTCTCTCTCTCTCTCTCTCTCTCTCTCTCTCTCTCTCTCTCTCTCTCTCTCTCTCTCTCTCTCTCTGTCTGTCTGTCTGTCTGTCTCTCTCTCTCTCTCTCTCTCTCTCTCTCTCTCTCTCTCTCTCTCTCTCTCTCTCTCTCTCAGTACTTATACCTTTTTCTCTTGTGTTTACTATTATTCCTGAACGATGCTTTAATGTTTTATGGCACTGACTTTGAAGGTCTTAAACCTTGCTTGTACTGTTGTTTTAATTGAGTATAATAATAAATTGTCCTATTTATCATTAAAAGTGTACAATAACAAATAACTTGCAAAACTGCTCTAAAATGTGAAAATTAGTAGAATAAGCGAAGTTTTGTATCAGCCATTTCTGTTAATCTGGAGAATCTGAATGTGTAAGCGTCGGTAATATCTAGTCATCTTTTCAGAATATCCATACCCTTCAGTGTGTCATTATTACTTCTGTTGTGTGTGCTACTCCTACTTACGATCTACCTAAGGTACCATAAAAGAGACATACGGTATGATATTCAGACGATATTTTGAGAGACAAATGCAAATCTAAGAAGACGAGGGAAATGAATTAAGCACAAGCTACTTATCACCAGCAGATAAATACATTCAGCTCGTACATGGAGTGATATGGGCTGACACATTCAGGAGAGAAAAAACATTAATGATGATTTTTTTTACGGGGGGGATCCGATATTATTGCTACAACATTAAGTGTACATGGCAAAAATCTTGACAAGAAATTACATAGGCAATAGAGAATTTGATAATGACAGCAAGGAAAAGGTCGAAATTTTTGACAACAGTTGATGCTTAACCATGGTATCAAGATATATACAACAACAATAATTCTCGGTTACCACAGTCACTAGCCTCGTGCGATCAAAAAGTGATGTAAGAATAAGTTTATTTTTTAACGCTGCACAGTTTCTTGAATGAAATACAATCTACAGACAGCAGAGCTGTTAAATTAATTTTTGGCAGTCTGACACATACAGATATATTGCATTCATACCATGAAGCTGGCTTAACATCTTTTTCAGAATAAGGTAAGTTGTCAAAAGCTAATCGTTTTTATTCGATGTCTTTGTTCTTGATTTCAGAAACAGAGAAAGTATTGTTAGGCCCTGGTAACGAGTACCTGAAAAGAGCTAGACACACGCTGTCTTTCCCCACGCAGCTGTAAATTATAGAAATGGATTAAAAAAATTGTATTTTTCATCTATTACATCGGGTCCAACCGTACCTGTCATACCTCCTAAGAGAATCGACAGGTCAGATTTGATAATAATTATACTTCACTAACGACAGGTGAAAAGATTAACAAATTATATTAGCTGAGAAAGATGATAACGTGAACATGTTATATTTTGACACTGAAGAACATTTGCAATCCGTGTATCCAAAGTAACAGAAACATGCTAACAGATGGCACAATCCTAGATTCACGCACACGTTCAGCATTAAAAGGTCATTTGAAATACAAAAATTATTTTGTCTTGGTATCACTAATATCTGTTTCTTTTTCCCAGGTCCGTGTGAACTGATCGGGGCATGGCAGTGAAGAACTGTTCACCACATTCCTCCAGTTCTGTCGGTTAGGCTCAGAGGCCTTAGGCTCTACAGATGGTGTCCCTGTCCCTTCATCAATGTTGTCAGCCCAACGTCTCCTTCCCCTTGGTCTCGCTCCTCAACACTTTCCTGGAGGATTATTCTAGCAGGGCCGTTTGGCTCTTCATGTCAATGCCAGTATAGTTTCTTTGCTTTGCTGGTAACAGCAAATCTTCCTATGGTCCGATGTGTGTGTGTGTGTGTGTGTGTGTGTGTGTGTGTGTGTGTGTGTGTGTGTGTGTGTGTGTGTGTGCGCGCGCGCGCGCGCGGGGGGGGGGGGGGGGGGGGGCTTGTGTGTGTGTGTGTGTGTGTGTGTGTGTGTGTGTGTGTGTGTGTGTGTGTGTGTGTGTGTGTGTGTGTGTGTGTGTGTGTGTGTGTGTGTGTGTGTGTGTGTGTGTGTGTGTGTGTGTGTGTTTGATGGTTCGGCACACTTGTTCAATTGTGATATAATCAGTATATCTGACGTATGTCTTCCTGTGACTCTTCATTTCTGTGCTTGGGTTCTTTCTTCCAGGTCCATGTCGCGTGTGACGTATGTCTTCCAGTGACTCTTCATTTCTGTGCTTGGGTTTTTCCTTCCAGGTCCATGTCGCGTGTGCTTATAGGAAAAGTACACCCGTGCATGTAGGAGCCAGTTTGCTTCACTGAGATGTTACTGTCTCTCCATACAGGGTTCAGGCTGGACGGAACTGATGTCTTTGCTGCTCTTGAGAGGGTATTGGATTGAAATCCCAAATCGCTGAAAATAAATCCCAGATACATAAACTGTTTAACAGTTTCTAGCTTCTATCCACGGTTATTTCGGTACTGGAGGTGGTGTTGTGGCTGGCCATTAGCTTGGTCTTCTCGGTGTTGATGTCCATCCTATGTCTCGCAGATGTTTCATTCAGTGTTTTGACAAGTTTATTTAAACAAATCTTAAATAAATGTCAGCGAACCGCCCAGAGAAACGTGGACAAACGAGTCACAAGACAAACCACAACGCGTTTCGACCTCTTAGTCTTCTTCAGGTGCAACAAACATGAAACAAATAACGAAAATGCACTTAGCTTTGATTGCCTTCTTTCTTGCGCTGAACACAGAAGCGATCAAAGCTAAGTGCATTTTCGTTATTTGTTTCATGGTTGTTGCACCTGAAGAAGACCTAAGAGGTCGAAACGCGTTGTGTTTTGTCTTGTGACTCGTTTGTCCACGTTTCCCTGGGCGGTTCGCTGACATTTATTTAAGATTTGTTTAGATTTCCGCCTGCAGTCGTTTCACTTTGCAACTAGATCAAGTTTATTTAGCTCTTGTTCAGTGCCTGCCAGGCCATCGAAGTTCTCTGCAAAGTGAAGGTTCGTGATTGTTCGTGCAGTGCTGACTGTGTCGACACGATCTTCAAGTGGATCATTCATGATGCATTCCAGGACTATGTTGAAAAGTATTGGAGAGTAAAGGGGCCCTGACGAATCCTAGCTGATATGGGGACCTCTTTCCAGTCGCGCCCTTTTTTTTAATACTGCACTGGTCACTTTGACACACACATGGTGGATGTTGATTAAATTTGTCCCGAAATCAGATTTTCTTCATAACAGCGTA
>JADBJO010000051.1:661589-669089 GCA_016801955.1 Conus betulinus | reverse complement strand
GGGTGGAGAAGCGAATACAGGGTTTGATGTGTGGGAAGAGTGGGGCGTGGATGCAGGCTATGCTACGAGTATGGGCTCACGGCTGCAGCGTACAACATGGCAGTGGGTAGGAAAGATGGGGGGCACAGTGGACAACATGGCAGTGGATAGGAAGGACGGGGGACACAGCGGACAACATGGCAGTGGATAGGAAGGACGGGGGACACAGTGGACAACATGGCAGTGGGCAGAAGGACGGGGACACAGTGGACAACATGGCAGTGGGTAGGAGGATGGGGGACACAGTGGACAACATGGCAGTGGGTAGGAAGGACGGGGACACAGTGGACAACATGGCAGTGGATAGGAAGGATGGGGGACACAGTGGACAACATGGCAGTGGATATGAAGGACGGGGGACACAGTGGACAACATGGCAGTGGGTAGGAAGGACGGGGGACACAATGGACAACATGACAGTGGATATAAAGGACAGGGACACGGCGAACAACATGGCAGTGGATAGGAAGGACGGGGAACACAGTGGACAACATGGCAGTGGACATGAAGGACGGGGGACACACAGGACAACATGGCAGTGGATAGGAAGGACGGGGGACACACAGGACAACATGGCAGTGGACATGAAGGACGGGGGACACACAGGACAACATGGCAGTGGATAGGAAGGGACGGGGAACCCAGTGGACAACATGGCAGTGGACATGAAGGACAAGGACACAGTGGACAACATGGCAGTGGATATGAAGGACGGGGGGACACAGTGGACAACATGGCAGTGGATAGGAAGGACGGGGACCAAAAGCGGACAACATGGCAGTGCATATAAAGGACAGGGACACGGCGAACAACATGGCAGTGGATAGGAAGGACGGGGAACACAGTGGACAACATGGCAGTGGATATAAAGGACAGGGACACGGCGAACAACATGGCAGTGGATATAAAGGACAGGGAACAGAGTAGACAACATGGCAGTGGATAGGAAGGACGGGGGACACAATGGACAACATGGCAGTGGACATGAAGGACGGGGGACCCACAGGACAACATGGCAGTGGATAGGAAGGACGGGGGACACAATGGACAACATGGCAGTGGACATGAAGGACGGGGGACAAACAGGACAACATGGCAGTGGATAGAAAGGACGGGGGACACAGTGGACAACATGGCAGTGGACATGGACAGGGGGACACAGTGGACAACATGGCAGTGGATATGAAGGACGGGGGACACAGTGGACAACATGGCAGTGGATAGGAAGGACGGGGGACAAAGCGGACAACATGGCAGTGGATATAAAGGACAGGGACACGGCGAACAACATGGCAGTGGATAGGAAGGACAGGGGACCCAGTGTGCAACATGGCAGTGGATAAGAAGGATGGGGACCCAGTGGACAACATGGCAGTGGATAGGAAGGACGGGGGACCCAGTGGACAACATGGCAGTGGATAGGAAGGACGGGGGACCCAGTGGACAACATGGCAGTGGATAGGAAGGACGGGGGACACACTGGACAACATGGCAGTGGATAGGAAGGACGGGGACACAGTGGACAACATGGCAGTGGGTATAAATGACGGGGACACAGTGGACAACATGGCAGTGGGTATAAATGACGGGGACACAGTGGACAACATGGCAGTGGATAGGAAGGACGGGGACACAGTGGACAACATGGCAGTGGATAGGAAGGACGGGGGACACAGTGGACAACATGGCAGTGGATAGGAAGGACGGGGACACAGTGGACAACATGGCAGTGGATAGGAAGGACGGGGGACACAGTGGACAACATGGCAGTGGATAGGAAGGACGGGGGACAAAGCGGACAACATGGCAGTGGATATAAAGGACAGGGACACGGCGAACAACATGGCAGTGGATAGGAAGGACAGGGGACCCAGTGTGCAACATGGCAGTGGATAAGAAGGATGGGGGACCCAGTGGACAACATGGCAGTGGATAGGAAGGACGGGGGACCCAGTGGACAACATGGCAGTGGATAGGAAGGACGGGGGACACACTGGACAACATGGCAGTGGATAGGAAGGACGGGGGACACAGTGGACAATATGGCAGTGGATAGGAAGGATGGGGACACAGTGGACAACATGGCAGTGGATAGGAAGGACAGGGGACACAGTGGACAACATGGCAGTCGATAGGAAGGACGGGGAACACGGTGGACAACATGGCAGTGGATAGGAAGGACAGGGGGACACAGTGGACAACATGGCAGTGGATAGGAAGAACGGGGGATACAGTGGACAACATGGCAGTGGGTGGGGAAGGACGGGGGGACAAAACGGAGGACAACATGGCAGTGGATAGGAAGGACGGGGGACACAGTGGACAACATGGTAGTGGATAGGAAGGACGGGGACACAGTGGACAACATGGCAGTGGATAGGAAGGACGGGGGACACAATGGACAACATGGCAGTGGGTAGAAAAGATAGGGGGCACAGTGGACAACATGGCAGTGGATAGGAAGGACGGGGGACACAGTGGACAACATGGCAGTGGATAGGAAGGATGGGGGACACAGTGGACAACATGGCAGTGGACAGGAAGGACGGGGGGACACAGTGGACAACATGGCAGTGGATAGGAAGGACGGGGGGACACAGTGGACAACATGGCAGTGGACAGGAAGGACGGGGACACAGTGGACAACATGGCAGTGGATAGGAAGGACGGGGGACACAGTGGACAACATGGCAGTGGACAGGAAGGACGGGGACACATTGGACAACATTGCAGTGGACAGAAGGACGGGGGACACAGTGGACAACATGGCAGTGGATAGGAAGGACGGGGGACACAGTGGACAACATGGCAGTGGATAGGAAAGATGGGGGGCACAGTGGACAACATGGCAGTGGATAGGAAGGACGGGGACACAGTGGACAACATGGCAGTGGATAGGAAGGACGGGGGACACAGTGGACAACATGGCAGTGGATAGGAAGGACGGGGACACAGTGGACACAACATGGCAGTGGGTAGGAAAGATGGGGGACACAGTGGACAACATGGCAGTGGATAGGAAAGGACGGGGACACAGTGGACAACATGGCAGTGGGTATAAATGACGGGGACACAGTGGACAACATGGCAGTGGGTATAAATGACGGGGACACAGTGGACAACATGGCAGTGGATAGGAAGGATGGGGACACAGTGGACAACATGGCAGTGGTTATAAATGACGGGGACACAGTGGACAACATGGCAGTGGGTATGAATGACGGGGACACAGTGGACAACATGGCAGTGGGTATAAATGACGGGGACACAGTGGTCAACATGGCAGTGGGTAGGAAAGATGGGGGACACAGTGGACAACATGGCAGTGGGTATGAATGACGGGGACACAGTGGACAACATGGCAGTGGGTAGGAAGGACGGGGACACAGTGGACAACATGGCAGTGGGTAGGAAGGACGGGGACACAGTGGACACAACATGGCAGTGGGTAGGAAAGATGGGGGGCACAGTGGACAACATGGCAGTGTGGGTATGAATGACAGGGACACAGCGTACAACATGGGTGGAGACACGGATGGTCAGGTGACATGGAGGAGGTGCAGATGTAGAGTGCTACATGAGTGAGGGTGCTGGGAGCATGGATTTCAGGGTTTGGCATGGGTAGAAGCACAGGAGGAAGGGGGAGGGGGGGAGGTGGGATGAAGATACAAGGATTAACATAGGTGAAGTACAGGGGGTGTGGATGCAGGATGTAACGTGTTTGGTTTTTTTTGTTGTTTAATTTGGGGGGGGGGGGGGGGGGGGGGGGGGGGGGGGGGGGGAGGGGGATGGGGATACAAGTTGGGAATTGGTGAATTACAGGGTGGGGGTGCAAAATTCAGGGCGTGACACGTTTGGGAATATGGGTGGGATGTGGGCGCAGGTTCCCGCGCCCTGACCTGGATGGGGGCAAAAGAGGAAGGTGGGGGGTGAGTGGGATGCAGATCGAAGGGCGTGACATGGGTCTGGGTATGGGAAGCGCGGGTTTACAGCATGAACAAGGTGGGGGGTAGGTAAGGGAAGACACAACATGAATGGGCGTAAAGGGTGCACAGATTTCGGGGCCTGACATGGTGTTAAGGTATGGGTGGCGTGGATTTCAGGGCATGACAAGTGTTGGGGGGGGGGGGGGGGGGGGGGGGGGGGGGGGGGTGGGGGGGGGAGACAAAGGAGTGCAGATTTCAGGGCAGGGTAGGGGTGAGCGTACAGAGGGTATCGATGAAAGAAGCGATGGGGGTGGGGCATATTGGGACAGAGGGGTGACGATGCATGGCGTCACACGGAAGAAAGCGGGTGCGGATGAAGGGTGTGAAAGATGTATGAAGGGGGGTGACGCTGGTGGGTGTATATTGGCAAAGGGGGTGTGGATAAAGGGGCGTGGCATGGTGGGGGTACTGGGGCAGAGGGGACGCAGATGAAGGATGTGACGTGGGTCTTATTGAGGAGGCAGAGGGAGTGGATAAATGGCGTGGCATGGTGGGCGTGAGGGGTGAGGGGGGTGTGGATGCAGGGTGTGACATGGATAGGGGTGAGGGGGCTGTGGGTGCAAGGTGTGACATGGATAGGGGTGAGGGGGTGTGTGGATGCAGGCTGTGACATGGATAGGGGTGAGGGGTGTTTGGGATGTGACATGGATAGGGGTGAGGGGGATGTGGATGCAGGGTGTGTGACATGGATAGGGGTGAGGGGTGTGTGGGATGCAGGCTGTGACATGGATAGGGGTGAGGGGGTGTGTGGATGTGACATGGATAGGGGTGAGGGGGTTGTGGATGTGACATGGATAGGGGTGAGGGGGTTGTGGATGCAGGGGTGGGACATGGATAGGGGTGATAGGGGTGTGTGGATTGCAGGCTGTGACATGGATAGGTGTGAGGGGTGTGTGGATATGCAGGGTGTGACATGGATAGGGGAGAGGGGGTTGTGGATACAGGGTGTGACATGGATAGGGGTGAGGGGGTTGTGGATGCAGGCTGTGACATGGATAGGGGTGAGGGGGGTTGTGGATGTGACATGGATAGGGGGGTGAGGGGTGTGTGGATGATGCAGGCTGTGACATGGATAGGGGTGAGGGGGTTGTGGATGCAGGGTGTGACATGGATAGGGGTGAGGGGTGTGTGTGGATGCAGGGTGTGACATGGATAGGGGTGAGGAGGGTGTGGATGCAGGGTGTGACATGATAGGGGTGAGGGGTGTGTGGATGCAGGCTGTGACATGGATAGGTGTGAGGGGTGTGTGGATACAGGGTGTGACATGGATAGGGATAGGGGTGAGGGGGCTGTGGATGCAGGGTGTGACATGGATAGGGGTGAGGGGTGTGTGGATGCAGGATGTGACATGGATAGGGGTGAGGGGTGTGTGGATGCAGGGTGCGACATGGATAGGGGTGAGGGGGGTGTGGATGCAGGATGTGACATGGATAGGGGTGAGGGGGTGTGTGTGGATGCAGGATGTGTGACATGGATAGGGGTGAGGGGGTGTGGATGCAGGGTGGGACATGGATAGGTGTGAGGGGGGGTGGGATGCAGGCTGTGACATGGATAGGGGTGAGGGGGCTGTAGATGCAGGGTGTGACATGGATAGGGGTGAGGGGGCTGTGGATGCAGGGTGACACATGGATAGGGGTGAGGGGGGGTGTGGATGCAGGGTGTGACATGTATAGAGGTGAGGGGGGTGTGTGGATGCAGGGTGTGACATGGATAGGGGTGAGGGGGTGTGTGGATGCAGGTGTGACATGGATAGGGGTGAGGGGTGTGGATGCAGGGTGTGACATGGATAGGGGTGAGAGGGGTGTGTGGATGCAGGGTGTGACATGGATAGGGGTGAGGGGGGGTGGATGGAGGCTGTGACATGGATAGGGGTGAGGGTGTGTGGATGTGACATGGGTAGGGGTGAGGGGTGTGTGGGATACAGGGTGTGACATGGATAGGGGTGAGGGGGTTGTGGATGCAGGGTGTGACATGGATAGGGGTGAGGGGGGCTGTGGATGCAGGGTGTGACATGGATAGGGGTGAGGGGGCTGTGGATGCAGGGTGGGACATGGATAGGGGTGAGGGGGTTGTGGATGCAGGGTGGGACATGGATAGGGGTGAGGGGGGGGTGTGGATGCAGGGTGGGACATGGATAGGGGTGAGGGGGGTGTGGATGCAGGGTGTGACATGGATAGGGGTGAGGGGTGTGTGGATGCAGGGTGTGACAGGGATAGGGGTGAGAGGGGGGTGTGGATGCAGGGTGTAACATGGATAGGGGTCAGGGGTGTGTGCATGCAGGGTGTGACATGGATAGGGGTGAGGGGGGGTGTGTGGATGCAGGGTGTGACATGGATAGGGGTGAGGGGTGTGGATGCAGGGTGGGACATGGATAGGGTCAGGGGGTTGTGGATGCAGGGTGTGACATGGATAGGGGTGAGGGGGTGTGTGGATGCAGGATGTGACATGGATAGGGGTGAGGGGGTGTGCATGCAGGGTGTGACATGGATAGGGGTGAGGGGTGTGTGGATGCAGGCTGTGACATGGATAGGGGTGAGGGGTGTGCATGCAGGGTGTGACATGGATAGGGGTGAGGGGTGTGTGGATGCAGGATGTGACATGGATAGGTGTGAGGGGGTGTGTGGATGCAGGGTGTGACATGGATAGGGGTGAGGGGTGTGTGGATGCAGGGTGTGACATGGATAGGGGTGAGGGGGGTGTGGATGCAGGGTGGGACATGGATAGGGGTGAGGGGGGTGTGGGATGCAGTGTGCGACATGTTGGCGGGTATAGAAGACGTGGACACAGCATAGCAAATACAATGCACAACATGGGAGGAAGGATTTGGGGCATGGATGCAGGACGTGACGTGGCGGGCATATTGAGGTGGAGCCGACACGGTTGAGGAGCCAGACACGGACGGATGTATTGAGGCAGAGGGGCGTGAATGAAGGGTGTCATTTAGGGGGAGGGGGCGTATCGGAGCAGAGCGGGAGGGGACGAAAGGCATGTGATACGATGGGTGTAGTGGGTAAGAGGGGGTGCAGATAAAGGGCGTGACGTGAGGGGCAAACCTTTGGGGGGGAGGGAGGGGGGGGGGGAGGGAGTGGATGCAGCATGAGAAATGGATGGGCTTAAATGCGGATGGGGTTGGGGGGTTGATGCGCATGGGTGGGCGTAATGGGGAGGAGGGGGCTTGTAAGCAGGGTGTAGCATGGATCGTCAAAATGGAGGGAGGTGGGGGGCAGAGGAGGGAAAATTGTGCAAACGCAGGGCTTGTTATGGATACGTGCACACATGAGAAGGAAGGGGAGGGTGGGATGGTGGGTGGAAGCAAACGAAAAGGGTGACCGGTGGGGTACAGCAGACGTGGATACAGGAATGCCATAGGTATGGGGTTGTGTGACGTGGGTGGGCGTACTGGGGCAGAAGGGGCATAGATGCAGGACGTGCATGGCACGAGTGGGTGTATTGTTGTACAGAGGGGGCTCAGACA
>JADBJO010000051.1:639089-646589 GCA_016801955.1 Conus betulinus | reverse complement strand
TAAGTGATAATGCCTAGTCCTTGACCTATACGAGTCTGTAAGACAACCGCCAGTGTGGATGGGGGGAAAGGGGAAGGGGGAAAAGGGGACTACGTGCTCATAGGCTTCATAAGCAAAAAAGGAGGACAAATGGGGTGGTATATTGGCTGATTGCGTTCAGCTGGTACACGCATACACTGCGTTCTGGGGATAAAGAGGATATGGGGGTGGGGGGAGAGGGAGAGAGGAGAGAGAGGAGAGGGGAGGGGAGAGAGAGAGAGAGAGAGAGAGAGAGAGAGAGAGAGAGAGAGAGAGAGAGAGAGAGAGAGAGAGCATACATAAGCACAATCTACATAAGCTGGTTCTTCAAAAGTCAAGAATATTACGTAAGTAGTCTCCCTTTCAAAACATAATCAGAAGCAGTCCTTGGGAATATTCCTTCAGTGGCCTCTCTTTAAAAACGCAATCAGAAGGAGATCTTCCAAGCTTCGATAAATTTCATTTGTTTGTTAAATCCTGTCTGAGGGGCTTACAAATGAAGGCAAAAAAAAAAAAAAAAAAAAAAAATCAACATTAACTGACTTAAAAATCGATGATCTTGGACAACTGCATGCACTGTATACAGACAGTGGGGTCTCTGAAAGAACACAGAAACACAGTAGGATGAAATGGGAGGTGTGGGAGAAGGGACAGGGAGGAGACTGAACGTGGTGATAGGCAAGTTGGGATGGGAGAGGGGTAGGAACAGAACGGACGGGGTGTACGTAAAGTGAGGGGGAGAGGGGGAAGAGGTAGTCTTCAGAGGGGGTATGATCCACGGTTAGTCGACGCAATCAATCATCAGGTTGAATTTTCAGATATCTTCGCCTTGTTCAAATGAAAAGTGCTTAAAGAGGGACAAGTGGGGGAAGGGGTGGAGCATTGGTGGGGGGGGGGGGGGGAAGAAGAAGAAAGGGTAGTCGCCTGCAAGAACGCGATAGGAAGGAAGTGGACGAACAGGGGGAAAGGATGGGGGAAGGCGAGGACCGTGTCAGTTTTAAGGACGTTAATTCAGAACGTCACGATCAGTGATAGTGTCTAGACGGGGATTTCTTTTTGCCACGGTACAGACGGGGGGGGGGATGAGGGGAGAGAGTGGTATGCTCGTAGGCAGCATAAGAAATTGAGAGGTGAAATGCAGTCCGGCAGACTGTTCGCCCAGCTGTTTATGTTCGCCTGAACTTGAGATAAAACAAGTCAATTCGTACACACACACACACACACACACACACACACACACACACACACACACACACACACAGAGAGAGAGAGAGAGAGAGAGAGAGAGAGAGGAGAGAGAGAGAGAGAGAGAGACTTGACACTGATATTTTATTGTTATTACCAAAGAGGTCTTTTGACATGGGGGGGGGGGGGGGGGGGGGGGGGGGGGGTAACCGAACAATGAAATTTCCATCTCCTTAGTACAAGTTCATTCTTAGTGTCTACCAAATCAAACTTTAATTAACAAAAAGCAAATCAATTCGTAACATTTCCTTATGTCCTCACGCACAGTTTTAGTTTGAGAAACTTTAGGTTTTAATGCGAACAACAGATGGTTTGAATGTGAAACATCTACAGAATCTCCTTGTCCTGCATGTAGACACATTATTGAATACGAAGAACACTTTCTGTTCTACTGTACTGCTTATAATGAAGTGCGGACAAATTCGTAATGAGAGAGAGAGAGAGAGAGAGAGAGAGGAGAGAAGAGAGAGAGAGGGAGAGAGAGAGAGAGAGAGAGAGAGAGAGAGAGAGAGAGAGAGGAGAGAGAGAGATTTAAATCACCCCATTATAAAACTCGCACGGTCATATATGCATGTGCATACACACTCTCAAACTGTCATGTACCAGAGATATACACAGATATATTTGTATGCGTGCGTGCGCGCGCGCGTGTGTGTGTGTGTGTGTGTGTGTGTGTGTGTGTGTGTGTGTGTGTGTGTGTGTGTGTGTGTGTGTGTGTGTGTGTTTGTGTTTTGCCTTATTCATTTGATAAAAACTATAGATATTTTGTCTGTATCATTATATGAAAATATAGGCATTCCATTACATTCTTTTCGGGAACTTTGAGCTGGAGATAGGGGTGGGAAGAAATACGGGTCGAGGCTTACTAAAAGCGGGGAAAATACATTCTCAGTTATACCACAAAACACACTACATCCTTCCACTCATTACATTACATCTGTGGGGAAAATGTATAATTAATGAATTGGGGTGGCGATGAAGGGGGTTTACAAGCAGTAATGAGTCTGCTAAACGGTCTCTGGTGATGATGCAAGATTCCACTTTGCCTGACTGATTGGTAGGATGTCATTCTTTCACCTTGTTTATTCATTCTTCCCATTCAAAAGGTCTTTACAACAATAAAATATACGTAGGAATTAACAAAAAAAGTTGTAATTATGCTTACACAAATGCGCAGCACTAAAAGTGGATGTGCAGACAGCAGTTGTCCTTGAAATCCCCAAATCAGACACTGCTGATGTTTCAAGTCTGATTAGATCCATTACAATCTGCTGCAGGCAGAGGGAATCCAGGTAGATTTTGAGAAAAAAAAAAAAGAAACCAAACCACACACACACACACACACACGCGCGCGCGCGCGCGCGCGCACACACACACACACACACACACACACACACATACGCGCGCGCACACACGCACACAAACACACTTGATCTCTCCAAAGCATCTGCTGATCAAGTGTGTGTGTGTGTGTGTGGTGTGTGGTGTGTGTGTGTGTGTGTGTGTGTGTGTGTATGTGTGTGTGTGTGTGTGTGTGTGTGTGTGTGTGTGTTCGTTGTTTTGTTGTGTTGTTTTTTAAATCTGCCTGGATTCCCTTTGCCTGCAGCAGATTGTAATGGATCTAATCAGACTTGAAACATCAGCAGTGTCTGATTTGGGGGATTTTCAAGGACAACTGCTGTCTGCACATCCCACTTTTAGTGCTGCGCATTTGTGTAAGCACAATTACAACTCTTTTGTGATAAGTGCCTACTTTCCCGGGCCCCTTCCGCTTCCGATAGTGTCGCCGGCATTACAGAAGATCGCAGCACATTTCTCGATATGAAATGGATCGTTGGCAGGAGTTATCAGCACTTGTTTCCCACCGTCAGGAGCTGCACTTCAACGTCTGACCGCACGGCACGCTTGGTGATGACTTTACGCACGGCAGCAACGTCGATCTTCTGACGGCAAGAGACTAACGTACTGTCTCTGCCAAAGATCATTCCATCTTCGTTGAATTCGACAGCGAATGCCAATTTTAAGAGATTTTTTTTTTTTAGCCGACATGGTTTTCGCTCACATGGTTTTCGCCGATTTGCTGTAGGATATCAAAATCTCGCTTTGTAACGATATTTCTTCTTTAGTTACTTATTTTATGGCATGGATTGACCGTCTGTCCGGTGTCTGGATCGGCACGAGTCACTGTACTAATCTGAGGCTCTTTGGTACCTTCCCAAATGAGGACTTTTCTGTAGTCATGACAGTATTAGTCTTGTTTTGTTTGCTTTTTGCCTAGTAGGTCACCTTTTTTCAAATACATTTTTATTTCCATTCAAGTTGCTATACATAAAAATTTAATACTTCACAATTGAGAAGATATAGGAAAATAAAACTAAACTCTGGACAGAATAAAGGACAGATCATGAAAAGGAGCAACAGACACAAATCATAAACATATATACACACACAAAAGAAAAGTATGAATAACTGCCAGCCATTCCCATACAAAAGTTATGCGTGTGTGTGTGTGTGTGTGTGTGTGTGTGTTGTGTGTGTGTGTGTGTGTGTGTGTGTGTGTGTGTGTGTGTGTGTGTGTGTGTGTGTGTGTGTGTGTGTGTTTCGCGCGCGCGCGTGAGCGTGTGTGTGTATCTGTACTTGTGTGTGTGTGTGTGTGTGTGTGTGTGTGTGTGTGTGTGTGTGTGTGTGTGTGTGTGTGTGTGTGTGACTGTGTGTGTGTGTGTGTGTGTGTGTGTGTTGTGTGTGTGTGTGTGTGTGTGTGTGTGTGTGCGTGCGTGCGTGTGTGTGTGTGTGTGCGTGTGTATATGAGCGTCGTGTGTGTCAGTGTGTGTTGTGTGTGTGTGTGTGGTGTGTGTGTGTGTGTGTTGAGTGTGTGAGAGAGAGAGAGAGAGAGAGAGAGAGAGAGAGAGAGAGAGAGAGAGAGAGAGGAGAGAGAGAGAGAGAGAGAGAGAGATTGAGGAGAGATCTGTTGTTTCAAATCATGATAATTGTAACCAATTAACCAGATCACCAAGAGACTGCCTTGGATTTCAGGATTCACATGGGCGCACTGATTGATCACTGATTGTGGGGCGAAATGGGAAGAGAAGGGAAGGGGGGGGGGGGGGGGGGGGGGGGGGGGAGACATGTCCAGGTCGGAGCTGCAGCTCGTCCTTTTCCTCGCCTGCTTCCCGGCATGACCAGCCTCGGCACAACGCTCACCGTTCACCTTCAGATGGTTTCAGTCCAATCAATGACTCAAGGCCCTCCTTGCAGCCAATTAGCGAGTTTCCACGGCTAACGAAAAACACGGCCGATCGATCAGAATTTGAACACAGGACTGGGCCCAGCTGACAGGAGAGAGAGAGAGCGTGTGTTGTGTGTGTGTGTGTGTGTGTGGTGTGTGTGTGTGTGTGTGTGTGTGTATCTGCAGCGTGCTAGCGTTGTGCGAGGCAGAACGCGCTAAGTTGAGAGAGAGGAGAGAGAGAGAGAGAGAGAGAGAGTGGTGTGTGGCCCATCTGACAGGAAGCGGAGTGGTTGGGTGTGGTGTGTGTGTGTGGTGTGCCGTGGTGTATATGTGTGTGTGCTAGCGTGCGTGCGTGCATGCGCGCGCGCGTGAGTGTGAGAGAGGTGACGAGAGGTGGAGAGGGAGGGGGGAGAGGTTAGAGAGAGAAGATGAGAGAGAGAGAGAGAAGAGGTTGGGTAGTGTGTGTTGTGTGTGTGTGGTGTGTGTGTGTGTGTGTGTGTGTGTGTGTGTGTGTGTGTGTGTGTGTGTTAGCGTGTGTGTGTGTATATACCGGTGTGTATGTTAGGTGCGTGCGTGTGTGCGTGCGCGCGCGCGCGTGTGTGTGTGGAAATGTGTGTGTGTGTGTGTGTGTGTGTGGTGTTTGTGTGTGTGTGGGTGTGTGTGTGTGTGTGTGTGGTTAAACGAGGTTAGAAGAAAGGGGTGTGAAAAAAGAGGGTTTTGGGTTAGAGTTTAAAGGTTGTCAAAGGAAATAGAGGGCACCTAGAAAACAGTACCCTAGAGTTTTTTTTTGTGTGTGTGTTTGTTTTCTTCTTCGTGAATGCGTCAGCAGACGAACGAGTGAGGAAGGCGATGCTTCATCTGTTTATTACAGTATTTGCATTGGCACAAGCAGCAACAGGAAGTAAAGAAAAAACCCTGACAGAGAGAGAGAGAGAGAGAGAGAGAGAGAGAGAGAGAGAGAGGAGAGAGGGGGGGACGATGGAGAGAGAGAGAGAGAGAGAGGAGAGAGAGAGAGAGAGAGGGGGGGAAGAGAGAGGGAGGGAGCAAACTGCATGGGAACAATTTTACACAATTCATTCATTCCCTCTATCAACATATTACAAAAAGTCATGTAGTCCCTTGCAAATCAAAAACCATCTTCCATAAATGACTGAGTTCTTGCCAAGGTGTTCAAGCTGAAGATCAGAAACCAAGATCAGTATAGTTTAAGTCATTCCGGACAATTCCACTATTAAAAACAGTGGCGTACCTGAAATAAAAACAGTACACAGCCGAATGGAACAGGACTCTCGGAATGGTGGTGGGGTGGGGGAGGGGTAGAGATAAGGGGGGAGGCTAGGCAGAAGGGTGGAAGAGAGAGAGAGAGAGAGAGAGAGAGAGAGAGAGAGAGAGAGAGAGAGAGAGAGAGAGAGAGAGAGAGAGAGACGTTCTTAAGTGACATGATCCGATGTCGATCGTTACACTTGTTAAATTTGTGTTTCAGAGATGTATCCCTTGTTCACGTGGTGAGAAGTGAAAGAGAGGGTGGTGAAGAACAGCGGTGGCATGTGTGTGTGTGTGTGTGTGTGTGTGTGTGTGTGTGTGTGTGTGTGTGTGTGTGTGTGTGTGTGTGTGTGTGTGTGTTTGAGGATGTGGTAATGTGGGAGGTGGATGGAAGGTCGGCTGAGAAAACGCGATAAGAAGGAAAGGAGGAGGATAATCGCGGTGGGGGAAGGGGTGAGGTGGGGGAGGGAATAGAGAAGGTGGTGGAAGAAGGCGAGGAAAGTGTCTGCTAGAGGGAGACAAGTTCAGCAAGTTATGATCCCTGATAATTCCAGGGTCAAGACCTCATTTTCTCTGCAAGAGAACAGATGGTATGTGTGTGTGTGTGTGTGTGTGTGTGTGTGTGTGTGTGTGTGTGTGTGTGTGTGAGAGAGTGGAGTACGTTTCTGTGTGTGAGTGTGTGTGAGAGAGTGTGTGTGTGTTGTGGTGTGTGTGTGTGTGTGTGTGTGTGTGATGTGTGTTGTGTTTTGTGTATATGTCTGTGTGTGTGTGTGTGTGTGTGTGTGTGTGTGTGTGTGTGTGTGTGTGTGTGTGTGTGTGTGTGTGTGTTGTGCGCGCGCGTGTGTGTGTGCGCGTGTGTGTGTGTGTGTGTGTGTGTGTGTGTGTGTGTGTGTGTGTGTGTGTGTGTGTGTGTGTGTGTCCGCGCGCGCACGCGCGTGTGCGTGTGTGTGCGCGTCTGTCTGTTTCGTCTGTGAGTGTGTGTGTGTGTGTGTGTGTGTGTGTGTGTGTGTGTGTGTGTGTGTGTGTGTGTGTGTGTGTGTGTGTGTGTGTGTGTCCGCGCGTGTACGTGCGTGTGTGTACGCGCGGACACGCGCGTGCGCGCTTGAAAAGAAAGAGGCGGGGGGGGGGTGTTAAGAGAATGGGGAAGAAAAAAGCGAGCGAGAAAGTGAGCAAGCTGGGGGGGGGGGGGGGGGAGAGAGGAGAGAGAGAGAGAGGAGAGAGAGAGAGAGAGAGAGAGAGAGAGAGACAGACAGAGAGAGACAGACAGACAGACAGACAGACAGACAGACAGACAGACAGAGATAGAGAGACAGAGAGGTCTGTTTGGTTGATTTCATGTGAACCTAGCCCAGTGATTGTATCCACTTAACCAGCTTCATGGCCAAAACAATGGCTTAGCTTACAGCCTTTAGGTGTTTTTTTTTTTAAGCTTACGCGTGAGTGCAAAGATTGACTGACCAAGGGCAGTTTCCATTAAGCAGGAGGTGGCGGTGGGGGAGGGGCGGGAGCGTAGGTCTAACGTCAAGGTCGTAGGTGCTGTTTGCCCATCACATGCCCGCCTCTCTGCATCACCGAGCCTCAGCACACGATTCGCCTTCAGGAGGTTTCAGTTTCAATCGATGCCTCCAGGTTCTCTTTCGAACCCAATTAGACAGTTGCACGGCTAACGAAGCATGGTCGGTCAATCGATGAGAAACTTGAAATAAAGTGAGTGCGTGTGAGATAGGGATGGACAGAAACCCCGTGAT
>JADBJO010000051.1:609089-616589 GCA_016801955.1 Conus betulinus | reverse complement strand
AATGACACTGACAACCACTTTCTTCATGCTTCCACTTTCGCTACCCACTCTTCCCTCCTTCGACCGTCCACTCTCCTCTACCTCTTCGCTCTCTAGCACCAACAACAACAGCAAAGCAAAACAAAACAAAAAAGCAAAACAAACAAACAAACAAAAAACAAACTCAACCATGTTCACAATGTGGTGCGCGTGCGCATGTATGTGTGTATGCGTGTGTGAGCGAGTTTGCGCACGTGCAAGAGAGAGTCCATATGATTGTGTCTTTGCGCGCAGTTACGCGCATGTCTTGGAAAGTGTGCATGCGATGACAAACCACTAGTTTCTACTAAACGTGCATGCCCAGTGGTGAGACACTGGTTCCCATTAAATGTGATGAGCTGTTTGGTCCTGTCAAAACATGGATGCAATGCTGTGCCACTAGTTCCTCTTACCAGTGTGTATTCAATGAGGACCCCCTGGTTCTCACTTAAGATATCTTTACATTAATCAGCCTCTAGTGCCCACTAACAGTGCTTGCAATTATGAGCCACTAGTTCAAATGAACAGTGTGTATCCAATGATAAACCACTTAATTCCTCTAAACAAAGGGTCTATCCAATGATGAGCTGTTAGTTCCTTTAAAAAGTGTGTATTCAATGATGAACCTCTGGCTCCCCCAAAGAGTGTATCCAATGATAAACCTCTACTTCCCCCAAAGTGTGCATCCTATGATGAACCTCTACTTCCCCAAAGTGTGTATCCAATGATGAACCTCTACTTCCCCCAAAGTGTGTATCCAATGATGAACCTCTACTTCCCCCAAAGTGTGCATTCAATGATGAACCTCTACTCCCCCAAAGTGTGCATCCAATGATGAACCTCTACTTCCCCCAAAGTGTGCATCCAATGATGAACCTCTACTTCCCCCAAAGTGTACATCCAATGATGAACCTCTACTTCTTCCCCCAAAGTGTGCATCCAATGATGAACCTCTACTTCCCCCAAAGTGTGCATCCAATGATGAACCTCTACTTCCCCCAAAGTGTGCATCCAATGATGAACCTCTACTTCCCCCAAAGTGTGCATCCAATGATGAACCTCTACTTCCCCCAAGTGTGCATCCAATAATGAGCCTCTACTTCCCCCAAAGTGTGCATCCAATGATGAACCTCTACTTTCCCCCAAAGTGTGCATCCAATAATGAGCCGTTAGTTCCTTTAAAGAGCATGTATCCAATAATGAGCCACTAGTTCCCAGTAAGAGTGTATATCCAACAATGAGCCAATAGTTCCCAATGAGAGTGTATATCCAATAATGAGCCACTAGTTCCCAATGAGAGTGTATATCCAACAATGAGCCACTAGTTCCCAGTGAAAGTGTATATCCAATAATGAGCCACTAGTTCCAGTAAGAGTGTATATCCAATAATGAGCCATTAGTTCTCAGTGATGAGTGTATATCCAACAATGAGCCACTAGTTCCCAGTGAAAGTGTATATCCAATAATGAGCCACTAGTTCCCAGTAAGAGTGTATATCCAATAATGAGCCATTAGTTCTCAATGAGAGTGTATATCCAACAATGAGCCACTAGTTCCCAGTACGAGTGTATATCCAATAATGAGCCATTAGTTCCCAATGAGAGTGTATATCCAACAATGAGCCACTAGTTCCCAGTGAAAGTGTATATCCAACAATGAGCCACTAGTTCCCAGTGAAAGTGTATATCCAATAATGAGCCACTAGTTCCCAGTGAAAAGTGTATATCCAATAGTGAGTCAGTAGTTCCCAGTGAAAGTGTATATCCAATAATGAGCCACTAGTTTCCAGTGAAAGTGTATATCCAATGTGAGTCAGTAGTTCTCAGTGAAAGTGTATATCCAACAATGAGCCATTAATTCCCAGTGAAAGTGTATATCCGATAATGAGCCACTAGTTCCCAGTACGAGTGTATATCCAACAATGAGCCACTAGTTCCCAGTGAAAGTGCATATCCAATAATGATCCACTAGTTCCCAATGAAAGTGTATATCCAACAATGAGCCACTAGTTCCCAGTGAAGTGTATATCCAATAGTGAGTCAGCAGTTCCCGCTAAATGTATGTATCTGTTGATGGGCCACCAGTTCCCACTTAACGTATCCAATCATGAGCCACCAGTTCCCATAAAGAGACCCCCCCCTCTCCCTCTCGCTCCGATGGACTGTTGCTGACCAGAATACCAGAACGCCGAAGGCCGAATTGTCCACAGCCCTCGCAGAGCTGAATGTGCCAAGTTCTTGGTTCCCTCGAGAATCGTTCCTATTAGCGACGACAGCTCTGCGGCCTCGTTTCCATCAATCTTACACAACATTCCTTTTCACACATACAGGAAGAATGGCCCGGGGCACATCGCTTCTGCAATATGTAGCAACGTGGTGTCAGATTCTTGATTCAAGTCTCTCATGGGACATCTCTCTTTCTTCTTTCTCTTCTTTTCTTCTTTTTTTTCCCCTTCTTCGTTTTCCCCCTCTCTTCCGAAGTGCGACCTTTTTTCTAACTTTAATTAATAGCGTTCTAGGTGCTAGCGTCTTACAAACGACAGTGATTCACCTCTCTTCCGCTGTGTATACATGCAATGCCGCACGTCGACAAAACAAAACAAAGACATGGTGATCAAGACAGACGTATTCGGCAAAGTGGTTATGGGAATCCAGTTTAGTAGGTAAACATGCTTACGAAAACATGCGTGACGCCGTACTGTGACACTCCTCACCCGAAAATGCGCCCAAATTTCACAACCAGACACCAGTTATTCTTACAATATCGGTTTAGAACATTACCCGACATTTAACCAGAGTTCCGAGCTGGTAATTAAAAAGCCAGAGAAGCCCAGTTTCCTCTGACAGAGTTGGTTTCTCTAGTCAATGACTTGGGCGACACCCTCCCTCCTCTCATCGCATCCCCCTATCTCTCCCCCCCACCTACCCCCTCCCACTACCTCCTAGTTCTTCCTGCCTCCTCTCTCTCCTCATCCACAACACCACAGCTGCACCAGCATCATAGTTCCCTAACCCCCACTAACGGTGAATTGTATAGCTTCGCTCCCACATTCACAGTCTCCCCATCCCCCATTCCCTCACACACACACACACACACACACACACACACACACACACATATATATATATATATATATGTGTGTGTGTGTGTGTGTGTGTGTGTGTGTGTGTGCGCGCGCGCGCGCGCGCGCGCGAGCGCAGGCGTGCGCATTTATACAGAGAGAGAGAGAGAGAGAGAGAGAGAGAGAGAGAGAGAGAGAGAGAGAGACAGAGAGAGTTGAAGTAAATCCACAGAACGAGCAATGTAAACACACACACACACACACACACACACACACACACACACACACACACACACACACACACACACGCGCGCGCGCGTGGACCATGTATGTGTTTCTATACATCTCTCTCTCTCTCTCTCTCTCTCTCTCTGTATATATATATATATATATATATATATATATATATATATATATATATATATATATATATATATATATATATATATAATGTGTAAAACTCTCTCTCTCTCTCTCTCTCTCTCTCTCTCTCTCTCTGTGTGTGTGTGTGTGTGTTGTGTGTGTGTGTGTGTGTGTGTGTGTGTGTGTGTGTGTGTGTGTGTGGTGTGTGTGCGTGTGCGTCTGTCTGTCTGTCTGTCTGTCTGTCTGTACAAGCAGAGGGAAATCAAGAGCAGCGAAAGTGTACCAGGCTATGTAAGAAAAACACCACAAAAAGTTTTCATTTAACAGGGGGTTTTATTTTGACGTCTCTGTTCAAATGACCACGACATAGCCTCCGTTTAAAGACGGTTTCGTTCCCTGTGACATTAAGCTCGGGTTCGTTTTAAACTATAAACTTGCGAACTTACGTGTTCATTTGTCATTTAATTAGATTCACTTTAAACCTTTACAGGAAGAAAACGTGTCGGGCAGAATTTCGTGTCTGACTGCGGATGAGAGGAAGTGTTTGCTGCGTAGAGTCATTCTGACGTGTTAGAACAATACAGCGCACACACAGTCTCTTCTTAAGAGGGTAGACTCTCTCTCTCTCCCTCTCTCTCTCTGTCTCTCTCTGCGCGCGCGCGCGCGCGCGCGCGCGCGTGTGTGTGTGTGTGTGTGTGTGTGTGTGTGTGTGTGTGTGTGTGTGTGTGTGTGTGTGTGTGTGTGTGTGTGTGTGTATGTATGGGCCATAAAATCATATATATCCATAAAAACTTTTTCTTAACATCATATAAAACAATTTAATTCCAGATTATTGATGTAAAAAAAGAAAAAAAAAATCTAGATTCCAGCAATACTTTGATTCCACACACACTGATTGCAAATCGCAGAACCTCTTGGAGTGGACGGCTCAAGCCCCTCGTTTCCCGTGAGAACTACAGCCTAGAAACTAACCACAGCGTGTCTGTAGAACTCGTCGGCCCCGTCAATCAATCATACACACCATTCCTCTTCACGTGTCCACGCCAGGACTGCAGTGCCAAACCTCTCTCTTACCCCTTCATCTCTTTCTTCACGCTGCCTTGTAAATGTGCGGAACAAAGCCGTAACGGTTTATAAAAAAAATGGGTTTCAGTGCCTTGATGGAGATGGAGAGGTGTTGAAGTTTTCGCTTTACTGACGTGTGTTGATTCTTTATCTGGAAACGTCGACTTGACTCTATTATCCATTGTTTGGTAACGAGAGAGAGAGAGAGAGAGGGGGGGGGGGGAGATAGTAAGAGAGAGAGAGAGAGAGACAGACAGACAGACAGACAGACAGACAGACAGACAAGGACGGAGCAGACAGACAGAGACGGACAGAGAGACGGATGGGATGGGCGGACTGCTAATGGTGGTTCACTATTTGCTCGTCTTGGTTCAAGGTCAAGATGGCGGCTGCATAAGGTTGAAAGTGAGTGCGCTCCCGACAAAACAATGAATTTAGGTACTTTCACTGACGTCTGATGCTGTTGTGAGATGATATGGTGTATGTGATGGTTTCCAGGTGTTAAAAATGTATATTTTAGTGGGTATGTGTACGCGATAGTGTTGTGTTCTCGCCGAATTTTGTTTGAATTACTTCTTTAAGAGGGCATTTTAAGTGGTGTTTCTTGTGATCGACCCTGTTTGTCATAGTTGAACGCAATCTGCCCCGTGTGTCAGCACGTGAAACTGGTGCAGTGAAACTGGTGCAGTGCTGTTTCAGCTTGAAGCGGGGTGTGTTCAGATTAGGTAGTTAGAGATACAGGCACCTGTAGTGTTGGTCAGGAAATTTGAGCAACACTCTCAGAAACGCATCCATTAAGTGGATGAAACTCGACTGTGTGGTCTCAGTCTTCCCAACTGAGCCCGCAGCAAACTCAACTCTGGGTAGGAGCCGGTCGGGGCAGAAAAACCCACATGACTCTGATAGGATTCGAACCCACAACCTCCCAGCCGGGAGTCCGCGACGCTAACCACTTCGCCACGGCGGCTGGTTTCTGTTATCCACTTAGTTCTGTTGCCTGTCTACCTTTCACTTTCTTTGCTACGTCTCACCTTCAGCTGGATACTCTCTCTCTCTCTCTCTCTCTCTCTCTCTCTCTCTCTCTCTCACACACACACACACACACACACACACACACACACACACACACACACACACACACACACTTTATAGCACTGTTCTCTTCACTACGGTCAGCATGTCTTCAAAGAGACTGACAAGCAAGGTGATAGTTCTCTGGACCAGTTTGTGATACTTAGTATAGAAAATGCCGTGCGCCCTTTCCAAGCACTTCTTCACTGCTTGGGTCTTTCATTTTCATGCTGTTGGCAAAGGGTCTGTTCTTGCACACAGAAGATGGGTTGCTTAACTGCTTGCAAAAGCTCCAGCTTGAACTTGAAAGTCATGTTCTCGTTTCTTCTGACGGGTGTTGGTTTGTCAGAACTGCTGCTGTTTACACAGTGTGCGTTCGAACTGTGGTCTTTGATCCACCTTGACTGATGATGCCTCCGACGTGTTCACGTTTTTTCATGACTGATCTTTGTCTCCATTGGCCCTGTGACGTTAAACCACAGTGAGTGATGGTGTCACCGATGAATCTGGAACTCATTAACAGCCTCCATGACTGTGATCTTTGTCTCCATTGGCCGTGTGACGTTGATCCATTTTGACTGATGATGTCACTTGTGTACTTGAATTGTTTCACACCGTCTCTATGACTGTCATCTTTGTCTCAAGCAGCGTCGTGACATTCGTCATTTGCTTTGTTTTACCTGCGCTGTATCTGGTAGAGGTTCCAGACTGCGGTTCATTAGGCTGGCTGACAAGTCCTGTTCGCTCCGCTTCCTCTTCACATCCAGCTAGCCCTCGATGTTGTCGGCGAACCTCGACTTTGTGAAATTGCCCTACAGTTCTGCTCCACAGTGTGGTCTCTTTCACAGTTCCAAGATGTTGCATAATAAGATAATAAGATGTGGATGATAAGAGACAGCCATGACAGTCTCCCGACTGGCAGCCTATATGGAACCAGGTGTCTGGGCCTTGATTAAGTAGGGCGATGCTGGTCTTTGCATGTTTGTTTCTGAATGTGCATCAGACCCGTGTTGTATTTCTTCCTTCACTGTAGCCCACAATGCATCACGGCACGCCCTGTGTAACACTTTCTTGAAGCCTGGTAACACATGGTAGTCCCCTAAATGTCCAGCAGATGCTGACTGTATTTTCAGCCCAGGACATGAATGTTGTAACGGTCGTGAAGTACTCCCCTCCCTGCGAAATCCACCCTGTCCTTTGGCAATTTCTTCCATCTGCATACGATTGCTTTCAGAATTACTTTCCTATTGTTTCTGGTGAGACTAAAGGGTACTGTAATGATGGCACTGCTAAAAACGGCTTTTCTATGAGGGAAAGATGGCAAAAATTATCAACGAAAATAGGGGTAGTAGTGGGATAAAAAACAAACAAACGAATAATGAGATACAAGTATGTCTTCTTTCTTCTTTGCTGTCTTTTTACTCGTTTATCGACTAAGGTACCTGCAAGTCCAGTTTTGCTTCACTGTTTCTTTGTTTTAACTTCTCTCTATTCTTTACAGGCGCGCGCACGTGAGCGCATCCCCCCTCCACACACACACACACACACACACACACACACACACACACACACACACACACACACACACACTTATGCAGGGTCTTCGGAAAAGAAGTGAATATTAGACAAGTGTTTCGACCCTGAATCCCTTACACTCTGAGGGGGCCAGCTACGTCCAGGTCATGACTCCGATGGCCTTCTGCTGTGTGTGTGTGTGTGTGTGTGTGTGTGTGTGTGTGTGTGTGTGTGTGTGTGTGTGTGTGTGTGTGTGTGCGTGCGTGCGTGCGTGCGTGCGTGTGTGTGCGCGCGCGCGCGCGCGTGTGTGTGTGCATACCTTTTTTTGTGAAGACGCCCTTCTGTCGAAAGCTTGGATCAATAAAATCGTCCCGGTGGGAAAAGATATTCAAATTGTTTTAGTATTC
>JADBJO010000051.1:596589-599089 GCA_016801955.1 Conus betulinus | reverse complement strand
GGACGACAGGCGAGGATGGGATCCATGAAGAAGTTTTAACGGAAAAACTGGAGAGAAAGGAAATTGTAGTCTCCATGTTCTTTGCATTTTGTGTCGACTTATTTTCCTGTTCTCATTGGTATTCTTATGATATGAATACAGATGCATGTTTAAAAATTTCAGTATATCCGAGGTAGCAATGGTCTAGATAACAAACCGTATGATCATAATTTGACCGTTCTCGTTATTTCAGCATATTCTGGCATCTGGAGTACATGTCTTCCTTTGTCTTCTCTTTCCTCAATCATACCATTCACCACCACGCCAAAATACGTACACACACACACACACACACACACACACACACACACACACACACACACACACACACACACACACACACATGTGCGCGCGCACACAGAGCACACGTAAATACCAATTTGGATATGGTTGATCCAAATCACTTTTTTGTCTCATCTAATTAAAAAAAATTCTAAAAAATAAAATGAAGGCCGCGTGTTCAAACAGAGAGGCTAAAATGCACGAGTGAAAGTGCAATCGCATATCCAGTTTTCTTTTCTTTTTTAAGGGCCATATCATAATGGACTTCCGGTTGAGGAGATATCGTGAACAGCTCCATATATCGATAAAATCGTTATGCTGTATAGACAGCAGAAAGGTGAGACCATTGCATAAGCCTGTGCAGAGATCATTGACTATGTTCTCTCCAATCTGATCTTTCTCTTGGTTATTGAACCCTCTCACTGAAGACATGGTTCTTATTTCAGCCTCAGTATAGATTTTAGATCCTCTATTCCGCGATGTTGTGGTTGCTGTTTTCAGACAGGGAACAGCCATGCTGATCCATCTCCAGTGGCAAGATTGTGGTTGGCTTTTTTCGATTTTAAAAGGGTAATAATTCGGGTTGAACGTGAATACATGTTTTACCACAGGGTCTGGGTCAGTCAGACTATACAATTCTCCGAACCTACCCCCTTCTTTCCCCCTTCATCCTTCGCCCTCTTTCACCCTCTCTTTTTCGTTCTCCCCGTCCCCCTAATGAACCATTACCCTCCCCCGCACTGAATCATATGGTTCCGGTTGATTTCAGCTCCATATATCGATAAAATCGTTATGCTGTATAGACAGCAGAAAGGTGAGACCATTAAGCCTGTGGCAGAGATCATTGACTATGTTCTCTCCAATCTGATCTTTCTCTTGGTTATTGAACCCTCTCACTGAAGACATGGTCTTATTTCAGCCTCAGTATAGATTTTAGATCCTCTATTCCGCGATGTTGTGGTTGCTGTTTTCAGACAGGGAACAGCCATGCTGATCCATCTCCAGTGGCAAGATTGTTGGCTTGTTTTCGATTTTAAAAGGGTAATAATTCGGGTTGAACGTGAATACATGTTTTACCACAGGGTCTGGGTCAGTCAGACTATACAGCATTCTCCGAACCTACCCCCTTCCCATCCTTCCCCCTTCATCCTTCGCCCTCTTTCACCCTCTCTTTTTCGTTCCATCTCCCCGTCCCTAATGCAACCATTACCCTCCCCCTCCCCCCCACACACACGCACGCACGCACGCACGCACGCATACACACAATCTTGGATGATGTTGATCCCAGTCACTGTTTTGTCGCATCACATAAAAATGAATAACATAACTCAAATGAGAAAAAGCAGAGTGGCGTGATCAAACAGAATAACGACAATGTGCGAGTGCAACCACACATCTGACTTTTCAAAGAGCCGTAGCATCATTATATTAGATGGACTCTAGGAGATATTGTGGAAAGCTCCACATGTCGGTAAAATCGCTATGCTGTATTATGCAGAAAGATGAGATCACTGCATGAGCCTATGGCTATGTTCTGCCCAATCTGGTCTTTCTCTCCATTATTGAAATCTTACACTGATGACACATGGTTCTTATTTCAGTTTCATTACAGATTTTTAGGTCCTGTATTCCGCAGCGTTGTGGATGCAGTCTGGAGACAGGGAACAGCCATCCAGATCCATCTAAAGTGACACAATGTTTCTTCAGTTTAAATGAGTTATATCCACAGGGTCTGTTAGACTATATCCACACTCCCACTTCCCCAAACCTTCCCCTCCATTCTTCAAACACTCCCATTCTTCTCTTTGTCCTCTTCGTACGTCTCTCCCTCAAGCAATCATTCACAACTCACACACACACACACACCACACACACACACACACACACACACACACACACACACACACACGAAAGCCTTTCACTTCTTCACCGTCTCGTATTCTCTGATACTCCTACTCCTCCCATCAAAGAGCTCGGCCCTGGGCGAGCCTCTTTGCCCCCACTTGGTGCTTTGTGTCCATGTGTCCACTTTGCTATTTGAGCCGGGAGAGAAAACAGAGCAACCATCTGTAACTCAACGTCAATCGATGCCTGGAGAGAGTAGGCAGGGGAAAAGGTACACTGAGAGGATTCCGATGTTTCCCCTGAGGATGTTGGAAGACTGAAGTTGAGAGGAGGG
>JADBJO010000051.1:584089-586589 GCA_016801955.1 Conus betulinus | reverse complement strand
CTTACGCCTACAACCCCTTCTGGGGCATAGGCCGCCAACAAGGGTCCTCCAGGCATCACGGTCCAGGGCAATTCTCTCCAGCTGGTTCCAGGTTTTCCCCAACGCTGTCACACACACACACACACACACACACACACACACACACACACACACACACACACACACACACACGCACACTGGCGAATCCCATCATTCCACACATCAATCAAACTAAGCTTGACGGAAGATGGTTGGCCCGATTGTTTGTCCACCTCCGCCCACACGCTGCAGGCTGAAGCAGAAATTGGCCTGGCGGCTGAAAACGTGACGATTAGAGCACCAGGCTCCATCATGCAGCCAGCGCCAGCATCCATCTGCAGTCGGTGATGATATTTGCGTTCAGTATAAACAGAGAGAGAGAGAGAGAGAGAGAGAGAGAGAGAGAGAGAGAGAGAGAGAGAGAGAGAGAGAGAGAGAGGAGAGAGGGAGGGAGGGAGGCAGACAGACAGAAAGACAGAGTGAGTGAGTGAGTGAGTGAGTGAGAGAAGTGCCAGAAATGGGTAAATTGGGTATAGGGTGGGAGTGGTAGGTGGGGGGTGGTGATTGGGGAGATGGAGAGGAGGGGTGGGGTTATGTGCCTGAGACTGCTTTCATTCTTTTAGTTCAGTGTCTGATCCTCACAGTTTTGTTATTTCTACTTTTCTTCTTCAATTGCACAAAGCTCCCAAAGACTGGACACGTCTTTTACGTCATGACAAATGGCATGTTCATCGGATGCAAACCAAAAACTGACTGTCTTTTACTGTGGAATTCTACCGCGTATGAGAAAAGGAGAATATCGTTCCCTATCGTATGATGAACAGAAGGACTTTCGCAGCAAAGGAAACTTTGTTCTGTGTAGTGGAAGAATATCATAATGCTTTATTTACTCTGCTATTCATAGTTGTAACAACCCCGAGTTGTCGATGTAGGATGTTGATCCATTGGAAAGCGCTGCACGTGGCACAGCAGGTTCTGGAAGTTTCTTCGCCAAATAAACACATATGATAGACACTCCCTTCTCCCATGATACACTGGAAAGGAATGTTTCAGTATTCAATTGTATGTAAAGGTAATGCTAACATTATATGCTCTCATCTACATCCTTCATCCACGCTATTTGTCATATGATTCTAAAATGGTCATGACGTTTCGTTCAAGGGTTTATCGTAACAGATAAACCTCCCGTCTTTCATGCATCTATCCTCCAAACTGCATGAGATCAGACTCTTTAGTACCCCATGCGGTATATCAATTTACTCCTCCTCTAAGAACGTGGAGGGAAAGGATGGGGAAGGGAGTGGAAGTAATACAGAGAGACAAGGACTGAATTCCACTCAGAGACACAGAGAGATGACAAGACAGATAAAGCGCCATACAGGCAGCCACAAATACAGAAACATTGTTGGTTGATACTCATAGTTGGGCAAAAGTGTGTATGATATCCACTGCTCGATAGTAGCACAGAAGAGTCGATAACGGAAAAAGACTGAACCGGAGGATTTATAGTTATAATGAATAGAGTGAACACAAGGTATTGAATAAGTCATTTCAAGAGAGAGAGAGAGAGAGAGAGAGAGAAAGAGAGAGAGAGATGTTTAGGAGAGATGTCATTAAAGAAGAACCGAGTCAGAAACATTCTATATCAAGTGCTGTTATTGCCATCTGTTTCTTCTACCTTCTGAAGTATACTAATCTATGTATGGGACCACACTGCGTAGAGGAGGGAGGGGCTATTGATACGACGTGTGTAAATGTCCACGAATGCTTGCTGTTGCTGACTGTTCAATTCGATTCATGTGCTGACTCTGAAAAAAGACACGCATTACACATACGTTTTGATGGAAACCAGACTCCCAAATTTTGTCTCTCATCTCACATGAGTTTCTTCAAACCCTGGAGGTATTTTGTGCCACCCGACTTGAGCGTTCTGTCAGACTGATAATGGCGGTTTGTGCTGTGTGTGTGTGTGTGTGTGTGTGTGTGTGTGTGTGTGTGTGTGTGTGTGTGTGTGTGTGTGTGTGTGTGTGTGTGTGTGTGTGTGTGTGTGTGTGTGTACGTGCGCGCGCGCACGTGTGTGTGTGTGTGTGATTCGAGCATAGTGTTAGGAGGGGCGAGATACTAATCTATGTGCGTAGTTTTTGTCATCTGTATTCAAAATAGAGTAGCAGTCCAAGAGGATTTAGGTACAACCCCATCCCATTCTAATAACTCTATATGACCTGCGTTGTACACCATTTAGCCAGACCTACCTCGTGACCGATGAAAACAAAAAACTACGACAAAGTTGCCACTGCTGCAGACAGTATGGTAGCGTGTACATTAAGAGACCTGTGCAACATTTGCCGCAGTAAGTGTAACCGAACGTTCCAAGGACGAAGGCGAACGGGCATGGGCGAGAGATCTGTTTACCACAGCACACAGAGAGCTGTTTTCTTACCCGAGTAATACCATCATCTAAACCGCATAGCAAGGCGGCACC
>JADBJO010000051.1:564089-569089 GCA_016801955.1 Conus betulinus | reverse complement strand
CAGTGATCTTCTTACTCCCACTCAATCGTTTTGTCTTCTTGTTTCTCGACCTAGGTAGAAATATTTACGCAAGCACGCGCGCGCGCGCGCGCGCGCGCGCGCACACACACACACACACACACACACACACACACACACACACACACACACACACACACACACACACACACACACACACACACACACACACACACACACACATCCCTAGGTCACTGTCGACTGTTGTCTCGGAAAGACAAGAGGGTGGGGTGAGGCAGGAGGATGTTGAGCAGGAGGTGGTGGTGGGGCTGTACTGTACATTGAGAGGATGTCTCCCTGAGGATGGTAAGGAGAAACGACTACCGTCGCCAGGAAACACTGCGTAGAGGTCTGAGAGGTGAGTGCAGGAGTGGCTTCAAAAACAGATGTCACATTACCAGAGGGAAATTTTATAACTGTGTGTGAAGACAGTGTATACTCTCTCTCTCTCTCTCTCTCTCTCTCCTCTCTGTCTCTCTGTCTGTCTGTCTGTCTGTCTCTCTCTCTCTCTCTCTCTCTCTCTCTCTCTCTCTCTCTCTCTCTGAGGACAACGGTGATCGTTATAGAGAGAAGACACGTTAGAGTTCTGCTCTGCTCTGTTAAACATGCTTAAAAAATAAATCTCCTAATTAGCGCATACAGCTTCAGACAATACTGCAATCCTGCACCAGGCTGTCAGTCACACTAAATCATAGCTAACACATTTTTGCCTAAACGATAAAGAACCTTCCTCAACACAGACAGATTACAACGTAAGTATAACACCAGAGAGTACGTTACAAACATCACTTTCATAAAAGTGAAACTGACAAACTTGCAGACAAATGCAATCTGACTGCGAAAAATCGGCCATCTCCGAAGCAGAATGAGTCATCTTGAGGAAGAACATTGGATACGGAGGAAAAAGAAGGGTCTGGCAAAATGAGACTGAAAAAATCGACTATCACACGACTATCCAGAGTGAGTTACTCGTATCTGGAGGCAAAACATGGGATACAGAAAAGAGAAGGGGACTGACATGATAACTTAAAGCGAGGACGACGGTCCTGCAAAGGCACAGGGAGCAGGGGAAGAGTGGGTGAGACTCTTTTAAATGGTATCCACCAAGGAATCAGACTAAGTTAAAATATCTTCTCCGAACGTGCCCTCTATACTCACAAGGCGATAAACGTTGCTTTCAAGACATTGCCTCTCAGTGAAAAGAACAATGTTTGGACGGTTGCAATGTATTTAGATCCGTGAGGATTTTTACAGTGCTTGTTTGACGCATATATTCTGGGATCTTTTTGCTTTTAAAGATTCCCAATCATGACGGCAAAGAAACAATTTTTATCGGTAAACTTGTCACAGAAAACAGAACTTGATTTATTAAACCAAGAGAAATAACATGACAATAAAAAGGTAAATAAAAGGTTGGTGAGTACTCAAACTGAAATCGTCTCAGTGATGCTATACGCCCACTGTGACAACCACTTCCATCTGACAATTATGGTCAGAACATCACGGTTGGTAGAGCGCCGGACTCGTGATCCTGATGATCCTGGTGTTGCGGGTTCGAATCTCCGCTGGGGCATTTTGGTACAGGGGGATTTCCCTCATAGTTAATATTGGTTCTGACTCCCTTTCCCATAAAGTCCTCCGAATGAGACTTCAAAAGAGGTTCCATGTTCATATGAACACATGCATAACATTTTGTCGCGCGTACAATCTCATCACCAGCTTTTAGAGGAGAAGGCCAGTGTGGCCATTGCATGGATGACTACACACATAGCATGGTCTGAAAGGTATGATTGAGAAAGTGACTAACTGAATGAATGAATGACGCAGGAAGCGTCTGAACGTTGTGCCAGCATGCCGGGCCGAAGTAGGCTCTACCCAGGTAGGCAGCCCGTTAAGGAACGTGTAAATTGTAAAGCGATCAGAGCTTGGTCTCGGACAGAGGATAGGTACTTTACAAGTACGCATAACAATAACGATAACGATGATAACAAACAAACAATGATAATAATGACAATAATGACAACAGCAACAACACCAACAACAAAAAATCAGATTTATAAGCAGAAGAAAAACAACAACAATAACAACACTTAACAATGATGACAATAATGATAATGATAACAATAATAGCAATACTGATAATGATAACAATGGTGATGATGATAATAATTAATTACAATAATAATGATAATAACAGTAATAACAATAATAATAGTAATAATAACAATGATAACAGCATCAACAATAACAACAAAAAACGACTACAGTCATCGGTATCATCATCATCATCATCATCATCATCATCATCATCATCATCATCACATCAACATTATCATCATCATCATCATCATCATCACTGTAATTGTGATAATGATAAGTGAACCACAACATGACTCTCATAGCAGACTTGTGAGCAACGACCATTGTAGTAGCATACAGTCTGTGTATGTTCTAGCCGATTATTCCCCATATGTCACCAACAATTAAAGCAGTTTAATTCAATGTTAAACAACATGACAAAAAAAAACAGTACTGAAATTATCACAAACATCGAAATTCAGTAATCTGAGTAGACTGAATTCTTCACTTTTTTCTTTTCCCTGCAAACTTTTTCCCATTTTGTTTCTTTTTTAACCTTGTGAAATGATGTATTACATTTCTCCATCTATGAATTTTATTCTTTGGGAACATAAACTGCATCCCTCACTGTGTGATTGAATCTGCATTGCCAATGTCAAAAGAGGGGATTGGAAAGGTATGATGGGGTTGGAAACCATTTGTTATGCTGCCATTCTTCAATTTAACGAACGTTGGTTCCCTTGACATATCATTGACTTTCTTGACGCAAGAACAACAATACACACAGACACACACACACACACACACACACACACACACACACACACACACACACACACACACAGAGGGAGAGAGAGAGAGAGAGAGAGAGAGAGAGAGAGAGAGAGAGAGAGAGAGAGAGAGAGAGGAGAGGAGAGAGAGAGAGAGAGAGGAGGGAGAGAGAGAGAGAGAGAGAGATGGAGGACTCCCATCGTCCCACACATCAATCAAACTAAGCTTGACGGAAGATGGTTGGTTCGATTGTTTGTCCACCTCCGCCCACACGCTGCAGGCTGAAGCAGAAATTGGCCTGGCGGCTGAAAACGTGACGATTAGAGCACCAGGCTCCATCATGCAGCCAGCGCCAGCATCCATCTGCAGTCGGTGTGATATTTGGGTTCAGTATAAACACACACACACACACACACACACACACACACACACACACACACACACACACACGCACGCACGCACGCGCGCGCGCGCACACACACACACACACCACACACACACAGAAAAAAAAGAGAGAGAGAGAGAGAGAGAAACAGAAACAGAGAGAGAGAGAGAGAGAGAGAGAGAGAGAGAGAGAGAGAGAGAGAGAGAAGGGAGGGAGGGAGACGCTGTGACCGGAAACGGTAGGCTCGGGGATGGAGTGGGGATGGGGGCTACGTGTCTGGCACGCTTTCATTCTTGTACCCTAGTGTCTGATCCTTGCGGTTTTAGGTCCACTTTTGGTCTTTGATCGCGCAAAGCTGCTGGGCAGTGGACATGCCTTTTGCGTCATGTTCAACGGCATGTTAATCAGATGCGGGCATGACTGTGCACTCGACGCTTTCATGGTAAAAAAACTTTGAATTTGTTTTGACAATGCATTTGAATGTTTGTATTGTAGTATGGATAATATCCTGCTCTTGTCAAACCATATGTGAATAAAAGGTTACCTATCTCGTCAACGTCTTAACCAGCACCACGGTAGTTTGGATGCGTGTTTGGCGTTAGGCTCCTAGTTTCTGCTCCGGTTGTGCTTCAGTCTAACCTGCACAATTTCGCTCTCCAGTGTCATTCCCATCATTCTGATTGAACTTGTGGCTTTACTTTTGCCATTTAACTTAATCTTGATCCAGTTGGAGTAGGCTACTTTGTTGGGTCTACAACCCGAGAAGATTCAGTTTCAGTTTCACTTTCATCAAGAAAGTGTTACCGCGTCCGGACTAGTCCATATTCGCTACACAACATCCGCTAAGTTTCGGGACAGACTGCGTATATATTTATAACTAATGAATAAATGAATTTATGACAACGATGTGAGAATTTAAGGAGAGGCTCTCGTGGCTACGACTTGGCAGACTTGTTGTTATGATTCGTAATATTTTTTTAATGGAGTATAGTATTCATTGATCTTCAGGGATCAAAAGGCGCTGAAAAGTACTGGATAACTGTGTATTGAATTTTGATCAAGTTGAATTTCACTCCTCGTGAAAATTTACTAAGTATTCATTCTAAGTATTATTCACTTAATGTTCTATAGAAACGATTCTAACTTTGCATTTATTTTGTCCGTACAAGTATAGAAAGAGATTTATAGTAGCCTCCAACCAGGACCTCCCTTTGCTATGTTCAAAAAGGAGATCATCAAGTCCCTACACTCCTCATTCTTCAGGTTTTTTTTCTCTTTTTTTTTTTCCCCGCATTTCCCACTGCTTCCTACATCTTTACCTGTTCTTTCTACTTGGAGGACATCACACGTCTTGTGGTCCCCTCATCGTAGACGACGACATCAACTGAATACATGAAAACATTGCATTGTGTATGTCGCCTGTTCCACCTCCTTGAAGTACGTTCAGCTCTCACCACAATAAATCCATAGAGATCATTTTTGACAGCAACATGTGCACATCGAAAAGTGACCAACTTTTTCTACCGAGTACGAGAAGAGGAAACTATCCTCCCCAACCGTATGGTGAACAAAAGGATTTTATCGGCGAACTAAACTTTATTCTGTGTTGTGAAAGCATATCATAATGCTTTCCTTATTCTTAGATTCATAGTAGCAACAACCCTGAGTTGCTGATCCCTTGGAAGGCTGTGCAACTGGTAGAGCAGATGTTTTTTTTTTTTCCAAAATAAGATAACGTAAGAGGCGC
>JADBJO010000051.1:551589-556589 GCA_016801955.1 Conus betulinus | reverse complement strand
GTTACATGGTATCAGTTAGAATACTGACATCGTTAAGGTGCATGGAAACCAGGCCGTGCTGAGGACACCAACCGTTCCTCTCAGTCTATGGCAATAACATTTGTTTCAATCGTGATTTGTTTAACTTCAATGCAACAACAACAACAACAACAAATTAATACGCAACTAACCACATCACCCTACACTGCTGCAGAATGAACAGTTAGAATCCGTCCTGGAAGTGAAAGCCTCACTACCTTGTCACCTGATGGAAAAAGGCAGCTTCCAAGCGATAAATTCTAACAACACTATTTAAGACTTTCTGAGACAAAGGCAGTTGGGTGGTCAGAAACACGATGGGAAACAATTTAAGAGACAGGGAGTCACTACGCCGACACATCGACGAGGGAGAAGCTCTATGGATTTCTGGAGGGCCTCCGCCGTATAGCAGCCTTCGTCAGTACCTCCGAGGTTCTGTCTGAGAGTACGAAGAAGAAGAAGAAGAGAAGAAGAAGAAGAAGAAGAAGAAGAAGAAGAAGAAAGAACGAACGAACGAACGAACAAATTTTTATTTTTCAGAGGGTAATGGAGTACGCATCACTGCTTTTTCACATCCAGCCCTCCGAGGCCAAAAGAAATTTAAGAAAGGAAAAGAAAACAATACTGATTAATATAAAATAATGGAAAATCACTCTTAAATATGAAATATAAAAATACAAAAGGACACAAAATATATGTACAGAGGGAACACCGACAGAAGGTGTGGGAGACGGTGGGGGTGGGAGTGGGATGGGGGGGATGGGGGACAAGAAGAAGAAGAAGAAGAAGAAGACGGAGAGAGAGGAGAGAGAGAGAGAGAGAGAGACACACACACACACACACACACAGAGAGAGAGAGAGAGAGAGAGAGAGAGAGAGAGAGAGAGAGAGAGAGAAAAGAGAGAGAGAGAAAAGAGAGAGAGAGGTGGTCTTGTCTAACAGAGTGACAGAAAAGAGAAGATTACCAACACACTTTGTCCGGAAGAAAATGAAACAATTTTCCCTGAAAGACCTTCCCGACATCTCCACGGCGTGAATGAAAAAGTATAAAAACTTCAAGAATAAATCAGTGGGCAGAAAGACAGTTCAGTGGATGACAATAAAGAAAAAGAACTCTCTCTACTCCACCCTCACCTCTCATAAAAAAAGAAAGAAAGAAAGAAACAGAGGTGGTGGGGTGGGGGGAGGGGGAGGCAGAGTGTAAGAGAGCGAAAGAAAAGAGGGACGGTCGTTCGGCGGAAAGGGACGCTCATTCACACTGGCTCCGCGAGTCAGCAAAATGATATTGTTCATAAAAAAATTTGGAGGTATAGTGGATGGTGTGTGTTGATTTCAGATCAAGCATTACCGAGACACTGCTGATGTGACTCAGCAGCAGTGCAGCGTCGTCTACTGTTGGTTGCCTGACGACGACCCGATGCTGACTGCACGCACACTTTGGACTTTCTGAGCCTGCAAAGGACAAGTGGGTTTGGCTGCAAATGGTGAACCGAAATAAATAGCATGGGGATGATGCCATGGGAGACAAGACAACAGTAAAACTGGTGGCGGGAAAACCGTTCAGAATGGAGTTACGATGCTCAAGGGGACATGATTCTCCTTTATGACACCAGCGTGTGTTGGGCCCACGCGCCTCTCTCTTTCCTGCAGCCCCCTCTCTTGACCTTCAGATAATACAGGCGTTTCTTTTTTCCCAAATGCGAGAGGGCGTGCTGATACATAAAAGATCAACACTGACAACTCATGACTTTTGTTAGGTACACGTTTGTAATGTGTCTAACTGCTCTTTTAGTAGATCCAGGATTTCAGTTTTAAAACCCTGGTTAATTACAAAACTCAGCATACTCTAGTAAGAGGTTTCTTGCTACGCTCTTCGTATGTAAACCCACTCCCAACCTCCACCTACCTCCCCTCACTGCTACCTCAGACATACACACACACACACACACACACACACGCGCGCGCGCGCGCGCGCGCGCGCACACACACACACGCACGAACGCACGCACGAACGCACGCACGCAGCACGCGCGCGCGCGCGCGCGCGCACACACACACACACACACACACACACACACACACACACACACACACACACACACACACATTTTCCTCCAGTCTATATCATTGGATTTGAAGATAATGCAACAATATTGAGATCTGTACAGAGCTTTGAAAGTGTGGATGAACAAACAGTAAATGAACGAGCCAACCAAGCGACCAATCAACGTACTTTGCATATAATCCCCTTTTTGCCTTAAGTCCTAGGGATTGCGAGATATTCAGGATCATGTGACTGCCGCCACCTCTTTTAAAACCTGGCTCGTAGTCTGCCCACCGCTGACAAACTTTAACACAACCGTCTTCTGTCAGGGTACCTCTGTCAGGTCTCTCTCCTTACCGGCTACGTAACCCTTGCATGGCACTACAACACACTAACAGACGCTTTGCCGCCAGGTGGGACAACCTACACATCTCTTTCAAATGCCTTGCCCTTTGCTTCTTGTTGACATGACTGTTGGCAGTTCACGTATATCACTGGTACTCGTTCCAAAGTCGAAGGAATTACACGTCTGTGACGATCCGGTAACACGCTGTTCACCCATTTTCTAGACAGCCACATGGTATTGCAGATCTTGGCGATACCAATGTTTTTTTTCTTTGTCTTGTAGAAATGGGAAATCATCTTCATTAGATGATTGCTGACTTGCTGTGGGTTTCGTTTGTCTGACGGGTGCACAGATTTGAAAAGTACACTGTTCACCTATTCATTATTTATAGTTCATGCATGATAGTTTTTTTTTTCTTTGTTGTGGGTAATAAAGAGTCTCGACTACCACTGCTTCGTGAAAGCCCTTAAAGTTGGATTGTTGACCTTCTATTGTTCTTCTCCAGGACCTAATCACTTTCTGTGCATCGCTTCGCGATCCAATCCTCTTGTCCACGCCTTCCATTTTCTTCTTGATGACTGTGTTTTTAAGGTGTTCCTTCTGTTGTTAAGTTCCTGTCCTTCTTGGGGTCTCTTTTCTGTCATACCTTTTAGGCTGTCATCTGTGACCCAGGGTCTGAACGTGTCTCCTCACGGTGCCAACAGACGCTCCGGAGAAAAATCAGGGAAAGATACCCCCTATGTATCCACTGCAAAGAGATTTACCTTTTCTCAGTTTACAGGTCAAGCAAACAGATCAAGTGAATAAAATGTTTAATTTGAAGCGCACGCAAGGATAACAATTGGGATATTGACTGTCTATCGACAGGCGCGCAGTTTCAGAACGACATTTTGGAGTTCTCTTTCTCTGACTGAACTACCGAGCTGACTGGTCGAACAAAGTTACAGTGACCATGTTAACCATTGCATCTGTCCAAAAAAAACGGCGGAGTCACTTTGGCTGAACGGAACTCTAAGACAGATTACCTTCCTTGCGGATTTCAAACATAGTCTATAGTTTTCTTTTAACTTCCGAAATAGATCATCTATAAATGCGTCGGATGAAATCAAGGTTAATCAATGGATTTGAATGTACGCTCTCTCTCTCTCTCTCTCTCTCTCTCTCTCTCTCTCTCTCTCTCTCTCTCTCTCTCTCTCTCTCTCTCTCTCTGTCATGAAACACCCAGATGAATTCCTCCACAGATATGCCTTTCCTTCAAAAAAGAGTTGCGGGTTATTAACAAAACCAACAGATGATTTTTGTCCTTTTCTTATCATAACAAAGACTGAACAAGCCAACATTCATAAGTGTCAAAGGGATACCTGCGGGAAAATACCATATCCTCTAGTTTTGTCAAAAGTTTACGATGTCAAAGATCGTATAAATGCCGCCATCCCGCTGTTGAACACTTACTGTCAGGTACTCTCTCTCTCTCAATCTCTCCCCCCCCCTCTCTCTCTCCCCCCCTCTCTCTCTCTCTTCTCCCTCCCTCTCTCCTCTCCCAACCTCTCTCTCCTCTCCCCCCCCCCACAACTTGTCAGCTAGATAACCTAACCTTTGTATGGTGCAATAGCACTCCTTGAGAAACATTAGCACCAGGTGGCATGATGGCTGGCACACCCCCATTTAAAGGTCAAGCTCTTCGCTTTGCCCATTTGGACGTCTGCTTGTCACTTACAGGGCTACGAGTTCGAGGTCTGTTACTGTCGATTCCAGTCCTGCTAATACATCCTGACGTAATGAAACAAACAAAGAAAGAAACAAACAAACAACAACCGCAGCAACAACAACAACAACACACAACATAGTTTACTATCCGTCGTGCAGGGTGGTTAGCGTCGTGGGGGTCCTGGCTGGGAGGTCGCGGGTTCGATTCCCATCAGACCCATTCATTTGTGGGATTTTTTTTGGCCCCGACCCATAATTTTCTACGGATTCAATTATCAAGACTAGTGCCACACAGTCGAATTTCATTCACTAACTAATGTGTCTTTGACAGTGTTGTTCAAATGTCCGGAGCAGCTGTCTGTATCTCCTGGGCCGGGCTTGGAAACAGACTGCGCTGCCAATAATAACGCTTACTGAACGTTAATACATAGAGACCACGTACACTTATATTTTGTAGAACTGGCAGGTACCCTTTCTGCACACACACACACACACACACACACACACACACACACACACACACAGAGATATATATATATATATATATATATATATATATATATATATATATATATATAGAGAGAGAGAGAGAGAGAGAGAGAGAGAGAGAGAGAGAGAGACCCAGTGAGTGGTACACTTTCACTAGGTATGTTTTTTTTGCTACGTTTCGGATCATCAAGATTTGGGAGATGTTAAATAAGTTACTTCCGTCTTTAAGAGGAGACTGTTTAGTTGTCATAAGCACGATTGGACTGCTAATGTTGAAGGAAAGATATCCAGTCTATTCGTCGTTCATGCAACACATTAATATCCGGAGCCAGCTATACATTGTCAAAAAAAACATGTTTTCAGCATACAGTTGACGATAAAAAAATTGGTGTATCC
>JADBJO010000051.1:534089-536589 GCA_016801955.1 Conus betulinus | reverse complement strand
AGTCATGTTTTTTATTTTTTATTTTTTTTTTTGGTCTTCTAGTTTTTCATTGCTTTCCCATTTGTATAAGACTTTGCATGATTTTTTCCCCAAGCCACGTACAAATTATACAAGATATATCACTTCGCTTTTGTGGGATTGATTCACGCGGGGCACAAGGGATTCTCAAGTTTAGTTTTAATATGTGCAGAAATAATAAACAGGTAAACACACTTCCCGTCTGTCTGTCTGTCTGTCCTGTCTGTCTGTCTGTCTGTCTGTCTGTCTCTCTCTCTCTCTCTCCTCTCTCTCTCTCTCTCTCTCTCTCTCTCTCTCTAAACCACTCCTCTTTAACTCACGCTGGCTCCACAACTAAATATTATCGCCGTTGGTTCTGGACCTCAGTGGGTACCAGTGGAACCCTGGGTAGGCTGGATCAGAGCAGACATCAACATCATCCGAACAGACTTCAGAATATTACAGTGTCTCCTCTGGTGGGCTGCACTGAGACTATCGGGTACTGATCAGCTCTCTTTTGTGTGCTGGACTGATTAACAAAAAAACCATTGCACAGTTGTGTCTGGAACATGGCTGAGAGAGAGGAATGCCTACTGGAAGGTACGGAAGATGACACAAAGCACTGAAAGAGAGAAAAAAAAAATCAAGTCAGAAAGAAACAGAAAAGCAACTAACTAGCGTAATAATGGAAGAGTAGGTGCAAACAAAAAAAGCAACAATAAACAAACAAAGCAAAAACAACAGCAAAATCAAAACAACGACAACGGCAAGGAAAGGAAGGAAAGTTCGATATGTTCTTGTGTGTGTGGATATGCCAACAGGGAAGATCAAATTTCCCATTATAGCCGGATGCCTTTCTTCAGTACCATGTCGCTCTCCTAGGAAAGGTAATACAGCCTACCCATAGGCGCTTAAACACTACCCACTCGAAAGGAAACACAATACTGCAACGTGGCCCAGAACGACTGAAAGAAAGAAAAAAGTAAAGGAAAAGAAAACAAACACACACACACACACACACACACACACACACACACACACACACACACACACACACACACACACACGCACGCACGCACGCACGCACGCACGCACGCGCACCGCAACACACACACACACACACACACACACACACACACACACACACACACACACACAGAGCAGGAGTAGAAGCTCGCTGGGAGCAGTAAACCAGTCAAGCATTCTGTCTCGGGCAGGCTGCACAACCTGAATGGAAGACACAGCTTGCATGGATATCTTTTCCAGGAACTGTCCCTGTCCAGACATTTACATCTAGAACGGGAGATTCTGTCGGAAATTGTCTCTGGCCGAACGAACACGGAGAACCGGACTCTCTCTCTCTCTCTCTCTCTCTCTCTCTCTCTCTCTCTCTCTGTCTCTCTCTCTCTCTCCTCTCTCTCTCTCTCCTCTCTCTCTCTCTCTCTCTCTCTCTCTCTCTCTCTCTCTCAGTTCGTTCCCGCCCAGGCATAAGCCCACGACTGGCAGCCACCGCCGGCTACATTCTTGTAGCCCTGAGCAGGTGAGAAAGGGCAGAGACAGGTGAGTCGTCTTATTTTATCAAGCACCTGCCGAGGAAGAGACGAGATGCCAGCCATCTTTTGATGTGGAAGTACCGGATAATTGTTGAGGAGCACCCTCCCTTCTCCCCCCCGCTCCTCCTTCCTCGTTCTCCCTTCACACAGACTGCTTAAACGTCTGCTAGATATACGGCAGGCAGTGTGGGTACAGCTACACATCGTTGATTGGTGGCACCGCCCTCACTGTCTCTACTGGAACAAAAAATGTTTATTGCTACAATCGGAAAGAAGTATCCTCCTTTCGCTACAGGTAACAAACTTACTTCTCCGGGGAGAGAGAGAGAGAGAGAGAGAGAGAGAGAGAGAGAGAGGAGGGGGGGGGAGAGAGAGAGAGAGAGGCACACAGAGAGAGAGAGAGAGAGAGAGAGAGAGAGAGAGAGACAGAGAGAGAGAGAGAGAGAGAGAGAGAGAGAGAGAGAGAGAGAGAGAGAGAGAGAGAGAAATGCCTGACATTTTGCGACCACTCCTTCATTATCCTGAACACCCCCACCCCCCAACCCCCACCCCACCCCACCCCTCCCCGCCCCCTCCCCCTTCTAGACACAGTGCACAAGCGACTGATGTATCTCAGGGCCGGAAAAGCTCAGTTGGTAGAGAGTTGGACCGTGATCCTGGCCAGGTTCGTGGGATCAAATCTCCGCCGGACCGTTTCGGAACACGGGGATTTTCCCCTACGGGGTAACATTGGTTTTGACTCCCTTTCCCTTAAAGTGATTCGAATGAAACTTTCAACCAATTTTCTCTGTCTTTAGCCTTTGGCTTACATCTTGCGCATACTGAAAATCCCATCGACAAACTTGACGGCCATAATTGACCGTTACTATGGTTGACACGCATGCGTACAGCATGCATCCCCCGTGAAAAATCGATTGAGTGAAAAACCGAGCGAGTGCTAATCGAATGAA
>JADBJO010000051.1:514089-521589 GCA_016801955.1 Conus betulinus | reverse complement strand
ATTAAATTTGATCAGCTTCGAATCGCAATGAAGTTAACACAGCTTAGCCAATCCCATCAGTAAGCAAACACATTAGTATATGTAAACTGAAGCTACAAATGTGAATACAAAGTTTTAAAAGGCTTGCCTCTGATGTCACTGTTTTCCTGTTACAATCTACATCATCTTCAGCACAAGCAAGGTACAGTCTGTACTGAAGGGCTGTAGGTCGGAAAGGAAATTTTTTTCTAATTGTACCCGACACCCTTTTTCGCATCCATCAGAGATAATAACGGGCTCCCATTGGTGAATGGAACGATCCGATTTCTCAGTCTCCTAACGTTCCCTACCAAACGCAGGAAAGTTGACAGAATTCGGGGAATCGGGCAGCCCCACCACACACATCAATATATATCGAAACAACGTCTAGAGATTTTCTGAACAAAAGTAAAAGTTTGAACAAACGAAAATGACTGGAGGGACAGGAAATCGTGCCAGGAATCTTGGACAGGAAATCGTGTTGGGAACCTTGACAGAAAATCGTTCTGGTAGTACTGAAAATGATATCATATATGCAACCTTTGTCAGGGGATCGTGCCGGTAGTCTTAGAAAGGGAATCGAGCTATATATCCTGAAAAGTGAATCAAGCCAGCAATACTGAAAAAAAAAAAAAACATAGATCGTTCCGGAAATGTTGCGCTGAGAAATGCACCTGCGGTCTTGGACAGAGAACTTTGCCGGCAATCTGGGACAAAGAATCGCGCCGGGAATCACTGAAAAGGAATCATGCAAGTAATCTTAGAGAACTAAACCGGAAAGGAACGGGAATCGTGCCGCGAATCCTGGACAGGAAATTGTGTCGGCCATTGAAGACAGGAAGTCGCGCCGGGAATCTTGCACCGTGAGTCGTGTAGGCAATCTTGGACAGGAAATTGTGCCAGGCATCGTGGACAGAGAATGGCACGCGTAGCAGGAAAGCTAACTGGCATCTGATCGTTCTGGGGAGAGGTGTTTGTCCAGCAGCTCGAGCTTTCGCTGCTTCAAATAACCGTTTCTTATAATTGTGTTACTAAAGTGCGATTCGGAGAAAGGAGTAGGGGAGGTATTAGGCCAAAGGAAGACAGCCAGACTCGGTGGAGTAATTGACCTGGAGTCAAATACCAGTCTGGTTATGGCATTTACCAAACAGACAACCCATTGTCCATACAATTTGCAACTGCTGAACACCCGTGACAATAGATGATTTCCAGTTTTATTAGATTCTAACCACAACGAAGTGGACAAAATTTAGCCAGTCTCATCAGTAGGCAAATACGTTAGGTGAGAAACATAGTAAAAATAATTGGATGCCACAAAAATACACACAAAACTATATGGGCAAATAGAAACAACACTGCGGAATGGTCAGTGTGTATGATTTGTACCACACTGTCGCCGGAGTACAATTCAATAAATGTGCTGGCATGTCTGAGATGCTTCACAGAAACAAAGTGTACCATAGTTTCATAAAAAGACAGGAGAAAAGTCCACAAAGGCAGAGAAGCAATGACGACAGGAAAGACAAAAAAGGAGTCATGGAAAAGAGGAGGTTACTGGTACAAGACTTCAAGGCGACGCGGGGGAGGGCAGGAGAGAGGAAAGCAAGGGGTGGGAGCGTTATTTGAACTAAGACAGCCCCTGACATCTCCACAGTGATACCAGCTGATACTTGTCCATTTAATGATAAAGTTTTCAAGGAATATTAGACCTTTCTTGCGATATTAACCTTCGCATTTCGTATTCTGCTTGTCCTATTATAAAATATGTGCAGGGTAAGTTACTCTTCCTATCCGATTTAAGCAGTGTGTGTGTGTGTGTGTGTGTGTGTGTGTGTGTGTGCGTGCGTGCGTGCGTGCGTGCGTGCGTGCGTGCGTGCGTGCGTGTGTGTGTGTGTGTGTGCGTGTGTGTGTCTGTGTGCGTGTGTGTCTGTCTCTCTGTATGTTTGCCTTCGTACGCGCGCGCGCGCATGCGTGTCTGTGTGTTTGTGTGTGTGAGTGTGAAGGTGTGTGTGCACGCACGCGCTAATGTGAACGCAAGCAAATTTACATAGGTGCTTGAGCGTACGCCCATGTGTATGCCAGCCTATGTGCGTGTGTGCGTGCATTTAGGCGCAAGAGTGTGAACAGCAGACACTTTCCAAACCATGCTTGTTATTTCGTTGACACAGCGTCAGAGTTCACAAACTGAACGCGCAAGAGCCAAAACTGCTAAGCACTCATAAAGACTTGAACAACAACGACAGGAGGTCCGCTTACAGTAATGTAAGCTTGCAGTAATGTAAAACGTTGAATGCCTTTTGGGCAGAGCTAGCGGATTCTCCAATTTCCACATTTCTGCGTGACGAGCTGGAAGGAGAAGATGATAGATGGATGTAGTATTTAACACTTGCTTCATGGCTGTATTGAAATGTTTGAAAGGTATTCATTCAGCTCGAGTCACGCGTTTAAATAACAAAAACGGAGGGCTAATGAACGTAATAATAGTAAGTAATGAATGAAGGCTCAAATCCCACGTCGTGACAGCGCGAAGACATGGAAAGGTATCAAAGAGATTTATCTTAAAGACATCTGTGTACATTTCCATGGGCTTGGACGATGAAGCGTTTTTCTACATTTTACAAATCCTAGCTTGATCTCTGATATAAGCGTAGATAATCACCGTTTAATACTAAAAATAATATGACAATTACCGTTTGGTTATTGTTTTAACATCAGAATTTCGTTGCGTATTGTTTGACGTATATTATAGCTGGGACTCTACAGTAAATAACGACATACAGAATTCGGTCTCTCTTGTAAACACTACACCTGATGATCGGGCTCTTGCCCCCCAAATAGTATATCAGGGCAAAGAGACTTAGTCCTTTGATCGAAGGCAAAACCAATAATCAATCATAACTGGCATAGAATCTGGCAACAGTAAGTCTCAAGCAACAAAAGTTTCCCATTTAGAAAGGCATGTGATTAGTGCATCCACCCACCTCTCTCTCTCTCTCTCTCTCTCTCTCTCTCTCTCTCTCTCTCTCTCTCTCTCTCTCTCTCTCTCTCTCTCTCTCTAACTCCAGCTCACAACTGAGTTTTATCAAGAAGGAGTCACTGCGCATGGACTGAACAGAAACGAATACTGAAACTGCGTCCCCCTGTCCATGAATATGACCGGCAGCCAAAAACTCTGCAGGAACAGGTCTGACGGGCAATGGTCTGATGCCCACGGGAAGGACAGTTACTCTACCAGTCCCTTCGGAGCTAGCTGCCAAATGACCTCCACTTAACCCCCCAGTCTGGCGGTCACCTGAGGTCACAGTCATGCCGAGTTACAAACTCACACGTGCCACACTGGAGGCCAGTATTGATCTCAGCGCGCCTCCTTCATTTCTCATTCCACTGCCCCTTCTCTCTCTTCTCTTCTTCCTCTAATCACCACCATCATCATCATCATCATCATCATCATCATCATCATCATCTTCATTTCATCATCATCATCGTCCTCATCATCGTCATCATCACCATCACCGTCATCGTCATCGTCGTCGTCGTCGTCGTCGTCACCACCACCACCACCACCACCGTCATCATCATCATCATCATCATCATCACTATTACAAGCATCAGCATCAGAATCTTTTTTTTTGGAATACCTGCCACAGCACTCTGTGTCTTGCGATATTGTATCCTGGGATTGCTCACGCCAAACCGACGAAGCCACTCGCAGTGTTAATCACATTTTGGTCGTATTTCATCGACGTGATGTGTATTTCAGAATTTCTTATGGAATGCAGCGACAATGACTCATTTCGGTAGAGTTTTGAGTGACGCACCATAAATAAAACGCCTCCATTAATTAAAAAACATCAAAACCTGTTTATATGTCTCGCCACAAGACAAAACGCAAATGTTTCGTTTACAGCTAAATGCATAATGGAGCGGTCCTTATTTGACTTTTAAAACAGTAAGTTACTTTAAGTTTGAAATGGGTTGAAGCATTTTGAATGCATCAAGGAAAATAGCTTAGGAAGAAAAAAAACGTTTTTACTCGAGTCTTGACAACCACATTATGCCGTCACAAATCATGTAAATGTTGTCTTCCAGACTGCCAAAAAACTTCAATCATCTCTAAATAATGTGGACCCACACAGAAAAAAAAGCAAAGAAACACATTTCTGACATCTAAAAAAACACATGACGGAATCTGTGCACATGTAAGCGTGCATGCTGGCGCGCTCACTGTGTCAGAATCATGTCACAGTCATCTGTTCATCTGTTAGATGCGTGTAATCGTAAGCTCGCGCATGTGTATACCTCTCTCTCTCTCTCTCTCTCTCTCTCTCTCTCTCTCTCTCTCTCTCTCTCCTCTCTCGTCTCTCTCTGTGTGTGTGTGTGTGTGTGTGTGTGATGTGTGTGTGTGTGTGTGCGTGCGCGCGCGCGCGCGTGCGTGCGCGTGCGTGCGTGCGTCCGTGCGCGCGTGCGTGTGTGTGTGTGTGTGTGTGCACACGCGCGTGCACTCATGTAAGTGTGTGTGTGTGTGTGCGTGTGTGTGTGTGTGTGTGTGTGTGTGTGCGTGTGTGATCGCACATGCACTCGTGTGAGTGTGTCACAGTATGCAATGCGCACGCACATGCGCGTGCAGGCGTACATGTCTGATTTAAAACTATCGACCGAGCAGAAAATCAAGCACGCTCTGATCTCGCAAGTGACTGCTCGTATACCCCTTACCAATTAACGTGCGGGCGCCGGACTAGTCAACATGAACACATACCCCCTCGTACTGCTTGCCCTCCCGTCTTCCACCTCTCGCCTCTTGCCCCAAATCCCCTTCCCATCGCCCCTCGCGTCTCTCTCCCTCTTCCCCTTCCTCCCTCCTTCCCCTCGCCTACCATCGGACGCCGCGTGATGGACGAGGTACGGTTTCCCTGAACGGGGAAAAAAAAAAAAAAAAAAAAAACAACCACCCTGACTTAAAGAGTAGGGGCATCGTCAGTGACTGCTTTGAGGAATGAGGAGTCGCTTTGAAGTGGAACAATCGGAAGGCACGTTCTGCCATTATAAAGCCCGAAGCGTTAAGCCGTCACCTACAACCTTCAAACAAGCCAATCAAGATCAGCAGTCCCCCCCAGGCTGGGGAGGTGTTGGTAGGCTTTAGTCCTCTCCGTGCAGCCAGGCTACTGACCCATGTGCAGAAAGAGGAAACGTCGAGGTTATAGTTGAGACATGGAGAGGAACTGGGAAGGAGGAAAGGAGGGTGGGTGGATGGAATGCCGGGCGGGGAGTGTGTGTGTGTGTGGGGGGGGGGGGGGGGGGGAGATGATAAAAGGAGAATTCAGGACGGGGAGAAGGGGAGAGGAAGGGGAGGGCCATTGAAATTGTGGTTGTTGGTGACGGAGACCAGCTTCAAGTCACTGGTTCGAAAAGTCTGTGATAATCGATTTGTTTTGTTTGTTTTTGTTTGTTTTTTTTTTTGTTTATTTCTTTTCTTTTTTTTGTTCTTGTTTATATTTTCTTCTGGAAAACACTTCCAGCCAGAAAGCTGAGAAAATCACGAATGTCAAAGCTTCATAAGTACGCCTATTTTTTTTTTTTTTGATTCATTTCATTCAGTTATAAATTAATCAATCTATTCGTGTACAGTAGTTCATACATCGATTCATTTCATCTCTCCATTTATTTATGTAGCTATTGCTTTCCGTCCTGATGTGACGGTCAAACGTGACCCACTATGAAAACCGTAACTCTGACTCACGAAAGGAAACATTTAGGACTCATGAAAGTAGGTAACAGCGACTCCAGCGCATGCGCTCTCGCGATCATTAATTTTTCTGCCTCGGCAGACGGCCGGCCTTTAGACAGCTGGCCAAGACGTGGATGCAGGAAGCCGGAAATAACTACACTCATGGACGAGGTCCAGTGCTTACAGACTATTAGGGTTGTTTTCATTCATTCGGCTGATTTCACTGATGTCTTCTTCGTCTTCGTCTTCTTCTTTGCCACTGATTCCTCCTCCTCCTCCTCATCTCTCTTCTTCTTCTTCTTCTTCGGCTTTTCTTCTTCTCTTCTCTTTGCAGCTGATTCGTTCTTTTTTCTTCTTCTTTTCTTCTTCTTGTCCTTCTTCTTTCCTCCTTCTTCTCCTTCTTCTTCTTCTTTGAAGCTGATTCTTTTTCTTCTTCTTCTCCTCCTCCCTCCTCCTCCCCTCTTTGAAGTTGATTCTTCTTTTTCCTCCTCCCCGTCCCTTGACTCCACTAACAGTCACTGGGACGCTGAACTGAAGAACTGTTCAGTACAGTCCTCTAACTCTGTCGGTTGTATGAAGAGGCCAGGGTTTAGGGGCTCTGAAAGTGATTCGCCCGACCTTTCTGCAGTGCTTTCAGCCCACTAGATATTCTTTCTGTCTTTTGTTTTCTACAGTCAGTTCAGAGGTTCTCCTCTGCGATGGATGATCACGTAACCCCAGCACAACCTGTCACATGTGGGGAGTAAGCCAAACAGGAAAATCCCGGATCCATCCAAAGACGGACGGGCTCCCCCAAGTTCAACTTGCCAAAGAGTGAGGGGAAATGTGTGCCAAGACTCTACGGATGGGTTTCAGTCCGGATGAGCTGCTGTTTCAGCAGCGCCAACATCAGTGAAAATGACTGTGTTCACCTCAAAATGTTATGACAACGTTCCTGTTTCCACGTCACTGCAACCCCTTTTCTTATAGTGATATCTTATTACTGTTTATTTGTGATAACATGCTTTTATATCGTGTAAGCAGTATCTACAATCGAGTAAACAGCGTTTACAATCTTTTAAACGTAGTGAGCGAATTGCCACAAGCAAAGGAAAGAAAATTTGAGAGAGAAGAAAGGTTCTGACAACGGATGCACGTCACTAGTTTTATATGCAAATGGAAAGTTTACATAATCCGTGTGAATCGCATCGTCCGACATACACACAGAGCACACACACACACACACACACACACACACACACACACACACACAAACACGAACACAGAGAGAGAGAGAGAGAGAGAGAGAGAGAGAGAGAGAGAGAGAGAGCAAAGTTTCAGTAACATAGTCTCTGATTCAGCTTCCTTCCATGTGAAATAAATAACACCTCTATGGGTTCAAGGTCTGAAAGCAAATGTTTTCTCCTCAATAACCCGCCATGATCCCCCCCCCCCCCCCCCCCCCCCCCACCATTCCACGTGCCATACCTACAACGTCATTTGACTGGTCCACGAATGAATAAGAATTCCACTCTCTTAAACAGCATGGTGTTGATGACAGTGACAGCAAACAAACAGCCTGACCATTCTGTGCGGTCAGACACGGGCGGGCAGTTCAACAGTAAATCAGTGTGTCGGTCACTCAGTCCGGTCGGCAGGCTGTACAAAGGCTCACCTGTTTCACCTTGAGGTGGTTACTGTCCTGTTCTGTACTGTACGGTCCGACACCTGGCGATCTCACGGTTCGTGTGATGGGTGTTTTTTGTTTTTGTTTTTCA
>JADBJO010000051.1:486589-489089 GCA_016801955.1 Conus betulinus | reverse complement strand
TCTTGCTCTCTCTCTTTCTTTCGTTCTCTCTCTCTCTCTCTCTCTCTCTCTCTCTCTCTCTCTCTCTCTTTCTCTCTCTTTCTCTTTCTCGTCATCAAAACGTTTTCTTTCGTTTCCTGTGCAGCTAGATCGGTAAACAAAAAATTGTTTAACTTTAACTAGACACGATCAACTCGTTACACTAATTCATGTGACAAAATTAATGATAAAATCTAACAAACGAGCGGTTAAACAACTGAACCATGATCAGTCAAATAACACACACACACACACACACACACACACACACACACACACACACACACACACACACATACACACACGCGCGCGCGCGCGCGCACACACACCACAGCCAGCCACAGATTTCTTTTTAAACCACACACATGAAAGTAGCTGCAAGGCAGTTTCCTCTGATTTCGTACATTTAGGTTTAAAAGCAATGTTTCCTTCTGTTTCACTTTGAGTTTGAACATCTTCTTGAACACTTCCAACAAAAGACACCGTGTTTTTCATGACGAATTTTGAGTAGCTACGACCTTAAGGATTTTTCCTTTTTTTGTACTTCCCCCTTTCTTGTCAGCCCTTTCTTCTGTTTCCCTCTCTCTCGCCATTTCTTTTCGTACAACCTCATGAATTTGTCTGTCTGTCTATATCTTTCTGCTAGTCTTTACCCCTTGTTTCTTACTATTTGTTTCTGCTTGTGTTTCCCCCTTATTTGCCACCCCTTTTTACTTCACTTGCCCTCCTTTCCCACCTTCAAATCACGCGCAATTAATGACGAGATAAACTGTTCCGGCCCAACACCAACAGTGCGATCAGGCGGAGCTGTTTGTTTCCACTTACTTCACGAACGATCAGCCTCAGCGTGTGATTAGTTCTGGTGCCATGTGCTGAAAAGCCGTTGCTTTCGAGCACACACACAGACTAAGCCTGCCCCAAACCTACCAGCACATGTACTCACTTTCTGCCTCGTCCTCTCTCTCTCTCCGTCCCTCGCTCGGCCTCACTCTGAGAGAGAGAGAAAGAAAGAAAGAGAGAGAGAGAGAGAGAGAGAGAGAGGAGAGATAGAGAGAGAGAGAGAGAGAAATGCATTTTTACACAATCATGGATTTTGCTACCACTAAGAAAAAAAAATAAAACAATTACCACACAGACTGATTTATCCGGAACGACTTCATCCTAACACAGCCCATTTTTTTCAGGTCCGGATGTCAGTATTTGCACTGCTATCAATGGCTGAATTTCTGCGAGCAGTTATGCTCATCACACACACAAACACACCCCCCCTCCCCACCCCTACCTTTGACCTCCCTGCCTCACCCCCCCCCCCCCCCCCCCCCTCCACTTCCCCACCACCTGGTTTCCGCCCTTTCCCCTCCAATTGGCACGAGATTTTCAGGAGACCTCACCCATTGCTCCCATCAACTCGATATTCCCTCTCCCCTACATCCCCCCCCCCCCCCCCCCCCCCCCCCTCCTTCTTGGCTCTTGTCTGCTCCCTCGCTCTTGTGGTTCGTGTTTTCAGTGTCTGAATGTCTTGCCGTAGTCATACTCGTCACCTCCCTACCTCACTCACCGTCCCTTCCCACTCCCGTTCAGTGGTCAGGATTTGTTGTCGATGAGAATTCCATTCTCCCCTTTTTTTTTCCATTTCTGCCGTCCAAGGGAGAACTGATAAGACTTGAGCAAAAGCAAGTCGCAATGTCGTTCTGTCTTTCTAACTGTCGTACTGTCGTAGTTCAGTTCAGCCTCTTTTTTTTTTTTTTTTTTTAAATCCCGCATGACTTGAATAATGGGAAGTTTTTTTTGTGACAAATTTTCAACCTGGGATGACAATGAAAAGCTACAGCATGCTCACTTGGTAGCAGTGAAATTTGAGACCAAACGCTTCTTTCATTGCGTGTGCGCGCGCGCGCGTGTGTGCGTGTGTGTGTGTGTGTGTGTGTGTGTGTGTGTGTGTGTGTTTGTGTATGTGTGTGTGCTTGTGTGTCATGCGTGTGCGCGCGCGCGTGAATGTGTGTGTGTGTGTGTGTGTGTGTGTGTGTGTGTGTGTGTGTGTGTGTGTTGTGTGTGTGCGTGTGTGCGCGCGCGAGCGCGTGTGTGTGTACGCATGTCAGTGTGTTCAAATGTGTGTGAGTTAGTCTATGATTTGTATATGCGTGCATGCACCTATACATCTGTGTGTAAGTGCGTGTGCATGTACATACACACATTCAGGGGTGCGTTCTTGCATATGTCTCGGATCGTACACGTCTTAAAAAAACAATTAACAAAGAACGTCAATCGAACATCGTGTTTACGATCGGGATTGACTGATCCACGGCCAAATGGCACATCCAAAATGCAAGCAGACGGAAACAGCATAACAGCGAACATGACACCCACGTGAGACTGGATTGGTTTCATCTCTCTTATCTCCTCGCAAAACACAATGCTCAGTCTCTCTCTCTTCCCTCTCTCCTCCACATAATATATATATAGTATATATATAATATAGTAT
>JADBJO010000051.1:461589-466589 GCA_016801955.1 Conus betulinus | reverse complement strand
AGGGCATTGCGGTAACTTGGAACTCTGGCATCATATTGTACGCTCCTTCCACTACCCACCCCCCCCCCCCTTCATCCTACCCCCATGACAATTACCCAGGTCTGGCCCTGATTTCTGTCACTCTCCTTATCGCGTTATGCACTGACCCTTGAAAATACAAGAGAAAATGATTAACAACTATTAAAAAAAAAAACTACTCAACATAGCCTCAAAACATCGAATTTCACCAGCTTCAAATACTGCATATAATCTGTATTAAAAAAAAAACCCGACCTGTTAGGATTTTGAAGGTATAAAAAAGCGTGTAATCGTATTTAAGATCTTTTCATCTGTTTGAACTATAACTCACGTGTTTTGTTAGTAATTCGATTTTTATCCTAAATCAGGTTGTTTGGGATCTTCCGAAGAACCAGCATTGAAAAGATAGTCACGGGCTATTCAGTCTTGAACAACCGTGTCTTTTTTGTGTGTGTGTGTGTGTGTGTGTGTGTGTGTGTGTGTGTGTGTGTGTGTGTATGTGCGCGTGCGTGTGTGCATGTGTGTGTGCGTGCGTGCGTGCGTGCATGTGTGTGTGTGTGCATGTGTGTGTGTGTGCGTGTGTGTGTGCGTACGTGCGTGCATGTGTGTGTGTGTGTGTGTGTGTGTGTGTGTGTGTGTGTGTGTGTGTGTGTGTGCTTCTTATCATCGGACGTTCTCTTCATTCCTGAAAATATCTAAGTCAGTCCACTCAGACCACAACAGGCTTGAAGAAAATGGAATTAAAGGGACAAACAGAATCTCAGAGAGAGAGAGAGAGAGAGAGAGAGAGAGAGAGAGATTTCAAATGTTCGCTGGAGAGAGAGAGAGAGAGAGAGAGAGAGAGAGAGAGAGAGATTTCATCAATGACAAGGGCCTGAGAGAGAGAGAGAGAGAGAGAGAGAGAGAGAGAGAGAGAGAATCAACCCCATTCAGCCAATAAGCGACCAGAATGGGGAATGGCCGGATGTGGAGGAGCCGCAGGGAATCGGACGAACAATCCAGCCACGGAGCAGGCAGAGCGGCAATCACACACACGCTGGAAAAAAAGAGAAGACAAACAGAACCAACGACAAATTAATGGTTCCACGTAGAGTAGTGAAGGGTGATTACACAGCGTGGGTGAGTCGGATGTCTACTGGTGGTGGGTGGTGTCCTAAAGCCATTTCGCCACCCCGCCCTCCCCCCGCCCTCCTCTACAACCACTAAACTTTCCTCCTCTCCCTTTCCCTCCCTCTGTACTATTTGGCTGACGTTGATGTCATGTGTAGTGGTACCACGGTAATTTAGGTTGTTTTTTTTCTCTCTCTTTTTTTTTTTTCTTCCGTTGCTTTTGGTAGGCTTTTTGCGATGGTTAGGGCGAATAACATTTTGCTGTGCTATTCCCAGTGTTGTTAGATCGGAAATGAATGGAAGGCTATGATTTTCTTATTGATTTTATCATATTCGCTCATGTCGCGTTGAAAATATCTGCACGCACGTAACGACAGATTCCAGCCATCAGTTCTTACGACGTCACGATGGAGATTTAACCGACCAATCAGAGCGACGTCGTTGCTAGGCGATCTCTCAGGACATTTCTGAACTCTAAACAGAGCTGAAAGATTCGTTGATGGTGTTGGAAGCAGTCGGACTAAACTGATCTGCTTGAGTTGAGTGAGATCTCCCCACTTCATATTTTACGCCCAGTTGTATGGCAGTGCCCATGAGCGGGCGATGGTGTCCATCGTGTGAGGCGAGTTTAGGTTAGGAATGAAGGCGACGTGACCGAAGACACGACGGCGTCTGCATCTGTTTGAAATGTTCTGCATTGTACCGTTGTCTTTACGTTTATCATCATATCCAGGGACGATTAAGGACCAAACAAAGGCCACACATGTGGTTCTTAAAATTCTTATCAAAAGCGTGCTGTCGAGAAGGCTGCACACGACGTACGCTGATTTATGAATTTTACGTTTGTGTATTTTGTTAGGTCACTTAATCTTTCACATACAAAGTAAAGGATTACTCTTCATCGACGTTCGATTGTGTATAATATCACTGAATTGAACAAAGAACTGAGTAGTTTATTGCGGGAGGAAAGGACGTTCAAGGTTTTTAGTTTATGTCACAAGCATCAGGCAAGCCATCTGGAACTCACAAACGGAGAATGAACTTTTTGATTCGTCTCTAAACTTTACTAAGGGTTCTTGCCATTTCTCAGTGGTGACCATGAAAAGAAACATTACTGCGCCCGTTTGACGCTGGCCATTCTGATTATTCACACCCGTATTTTATTTTAAAAGGTGGGGAGACTCCGTGGTGATGAGCCAATCACTGTGAAACACGCTTTTCGAGCGGTGAGAGATGTGAACAACGTCATGCGTGAACAGTACATAGAACACAGTACACGAACCTTGTTAAGATATGGTCCCCCAGAAGCGATGTTTGGGTTTCTGAAAGTGGTAGAAGAATATTATTTGTGCTTTTTTTTTTTTTTTTTTTTTTTTGAAATAGAGCAGGTTTTAAGGCTGTTTTGACACAAAATGATAAAATGAACAAGTTTCTTTTTTTTTCTATCAATTTGTTTGCTCATGGAAGTGCGGAAAAGACTGACATAGTGACAGCCCTGATATAGCCTACCCCTCTGCTGTGGACTGTGCTGGAAATAACAGGGAACTGAAGCACTGAAAACGTTTAGGACCGATCACAATCATTAGCTTTTAATTACAAAACTTCTAAGAGAAGATGGCATGACTCGTTCTTTATGAACTTATTTGTGTGATGACGTGAACTGAATGTCTTACTTACTTTGCGTCTTAGAAACCATTAACGGGCGTTCCCGAGATCCAAAGAATATCCAGATCTGTGAAGTAAATACTTGTGTGCCGTTAATCGTCGTCAATCGAGAAATCGCACTACAATGATAGGCAATTATATAGTCATTAGCAAGAAGCCAACCATATATGCACGCATCTAGATATTTGTTATAGTACGTGGTCCTATTGAAACGAGAGAGAGAGAGAGAGAGAGAGAGAGAGAGAGAGAGAGAGAGAGAGAGAGAGAGAGAGAGAGAGAGAGACAGACAGACAGACAGACAGACAGACAGAGAAAGCGATGGAGGGAAGTGACGGATAGATAGTTCATATCACTATGTAAATGAACCGATCAAGCCTTTACCTTCAGTAACAAATTGCATGGGTGAGAGGAAGTGTTAGGTTTGGGAAGCGAACAAACAGGCTGACATTCACACACACACACACACACACACACACACACACACACACACACACACACACACACAGAGAGAGAGAGAGAGAGAGAGAGAGAGAGAGAGAGAGAGAGAGAGAGAGAGAGAGAGAGAGAGAGAGAGAGAGAGAGAGAGAGAGAGAGAGAGAGAGAGAGAGAGAGAGAGAGAGAAGTTGATGAGATATTAATGCTTCCACCTAGAGTGGTTAACGATCATTTTAGGGCCGCTCTTAGATCATCGTTAACTAGTCCCCCCCCTCCCTCCTGCCCCTACACCACCCCACCCCCCCACCTCACAAAACATCTGCATTCCACTTACACGACTTCCACTCGCATGGGAAGGGTCGGCAGGCTCTCCCTTCCCGCCTGTCTCTCTGACGACTCCCAGAAGCCAAAAGCAAAACTCCACAACATGAAACTCCCATCCCATCATGGCGCAGCAGACAGAAAGTAATGACAAACAAACAACTGTTTCGTGACCATGGTGGATCTCAGTGAAACAGGCTGTGTCTGTACATCGACTGTACAGAGTAGTGATGCACAGGACTGTAAGCGAACAATCAAGCGGACATCCGTTCCCGAGAAGCAGTCATCAAGAGAGAGAGAGAGAGAGAGAGAGAGAGAGAGAGAGAGAGAGAGAGAGAGAGAGAGAGAGAGAGTAAGTAAAACAATAGCGAATGAAAGAAGAGGAAAGGTAAACGACAGAGTAATGGTTGCGTGTACAGCAAGAAAAGTTGTGGAGTTTGTGTATGTCTGCTGTGTAGAGACAGTGTCCACAGACTGTCGCTATACTGCAGCCTCCGCCTCCCACGCTATCAGCGAGTCTTTCAGCTCTCTTTCCTATACTGCCAATGGGACATGTACCTACCGACGGACCTTTACCGCCTCCTACGTTACCAGTGAACTTGTCCGCTGGTCTACTTGCGCTACTGACTGATGAACCCTTCCATTCGAGTTCTTACAGTACGAATGAAAGTTTCTACGCCTCTGGACCTTCCCCTGCTCTACATGTTAATTGATTTTTCACCTCATTTATACTACCAATGAACTTCGACCCTTCTCGACACTGCATGTGAACCTTTTACCTCTACTCTTCTACCCACGGGCATTCTACCTTCTCTGCATGACCAGTGAACCTTTCACCTCTTCTATACTACCCTTGGACATTCTACCTTCTCTGTATGACCAAGGAACCTTCACCTCTTCTGTACTACCCTTGGACATTCTGCCTTCTCTGAATGACAAGTGAACCTTTCTATTCCTCTGACTACCCCCTCCCCTCCCCGTCCCTCCCCCCTTTTGACTACCAATGATCCTTTCTCTTCCTCTAACTCCCTACGAACTTTTCACTTCCTCTGCACTACAAATGAATCTTTCCCCTCCTCTACACTACCAATGAACCTTTCCGCTCCTCTACACTACCAGTGTGACCTTTCCCCTCCTCTGCATTACCAACGAACCTTACCCCTCCTCTACACTACCCGTGGCCCTTCTGACCCCTCTACGTTGCCAATGGAGCTGTACTCCCGTCAACTCTAAATGAACCTGTCCCCTCATCTGGACATTTCGCCTCATTTTCCCTCTGCACCAGCAATAAACATTTACCATCCTCTATACCACCGACGAACCTTTCTCCTAATCTACACTTCCAATACATGCCCTCCCCCCTTCCCCCTGTACACTTCTAGTGAACCTACACCCCCCCCCCCCCCCCCCCTTTACACTATCAGTAAATTTCCCCCTCCTCTACGTAACCA
>JADBJO010000051.1:439089-456589 GCA_016801955.1 Conus betulinus | reverse complement strand
AGTGAATATCATAAATACATTTGGCATGATTTTAGTTTAAATATAATTGTGAAAAAAAGGAACAAAAAAACAAAAAAACGAACAAATATACAAAAAGTGGGCAATCTGGCTAGGGCAAGAAAAGAAATCAGCAGAGAAATACATGCCGCATCTTACCGCGGAATGTAATACCTGCAGATTTAAGATATTAGGGATATGGTTTACCGCAGAACTAATAGACTGCACACTTAAATGAAACTGAAAAGTTCTCGGAAATAAAGCAATCAAATACAGATTAAATAAGAAGAATACGAACGCTATTAGGAAGAATTACATTTTTAAAGTCTTTTATGTCATCTGAAATCGTGTATTTGCGTACACTTTTACCGACCCATCCGACGATTTTTTTGTTTACAGGCATTAAATGTTCCTTCTTTGAGATCACTACAGAACAAAAATAAAACAAGAAAGGATCGTAGGAAATCTGATTGAAAGAAAATGTACTTTGACTGAAGAAATACCTTGGCTGATTACATGAAAAAAAAAAAAACAACAAAACCCCATAGACATGAGATCGAAAATCATATAGCTTTTTCGTCGCTTAAAATCTGCAAGATTTCGTTATACTGCCATAATTATTAAGAACTGATCAAAAAGAATGAACAAAACGAATTATAAATGAAAAATAATGAAAACAAATCCAAAAACAAAGTAAACAAAACAAGCAATGAAACAAACAAAAACCTCCCATGAACAATTGTAATAAATAACAAATATCCAGCTACTCGCACGCCCGTGTGTGTGTGTGTGTGTGTGTGTGTGTGTGTGTGTGTGTGTGTGTGTGTGTGTGTGTGTGTGGTGTGTGTGTGTCTCTTAAAAAGTTTCATTTTGAGAACTCATACATGTTTTCAGATAACAGCTTTTGTTTTGCTTTGTTTGTTCGTTCGTTTGTTTATAATGTTAAATGATAGACACGTTTGGTTTTGTGTCTAGTTGTTGTGCTTACATTGAATGTAATTTGTAAAAAAACTACTAGAACAGAAAAGGATTTAGAATGTTCTCTCTCTCTCTCTCTCTCTCTCTCTCTCTCTCTCTCTCTCTCTCTCTCTCTCTGCGCCTGACTTTAACAAGGGAAGCAACCATGGAAATGAAATGCCGCTTTTGGATTAGCATAGTCGCTTCCCATTTTGTTTCAAGCCAATGCGTTTCCTGCCATATGTCTCATTCCATTTATAATGCTGACCAGATATTCTCTCTATTTAACCATGCGGACTGGAAATGCTAGTGCTTCTGGTGATTTGTTACTTAATCAGGGCTGTGTCATTGAGAATGGTGTCGTACGGGTTCACGATTTTGTTAATGCCTTGGTAGTGCGATCTGTCCTAATAAGTGAACACACACACACACACACACACACACACACGCACGCACGCACACGCACGCACGCACACACACAGATAACTACGAAGTACACGTTTGTTTCCTCCTAATAAAAACATTAAAGATATTTATCCAGAGAAAAGCAGTGTAAATGATCACTTTCAATCATTGTTTATGGTTCTTTTAACGACTGTGTTTTCATACAGTCGCAAAGAACAAAAAACAAAAAAAAGTCAAATTCATGACAACAGACCTGCAGACTCTATGTCTGTCTGTCTGTGTGTCTGCCTCTCTCTGTCTGTCTGTCTGTCTGTCTGTCTGTCTGTCTGTCCCCTGGTCCTCCTCCTTCTTCTTATTTTTCTCTTCTTCTCGCCTCTTCTTATTTTTCTTCTTCTCGCCTCTTCTTTTTCTTCGTCTTCTTTCTTCTTTTTTTCTTGTTCTCGTTCTTCTCCTTGTTCTTATTCTTATTCTCGTTGTTGTAGTAGTTGTTGTGTTACTGATGTTGCTGCAGTCCTTCTTCCTCTTCTTCTTCTTCTCCTCTATTACTACACTACTACTACTACTACTACTACTACTACTACTACTACTACTACTACTACTACTACTACTACTACTACTACTACTTTTTTTTCGCCCCAATCCGGCACTTGAGACTTAACGATATTTATTGCGAGGAAGTCGATCAAGTGTTTATTTATTTATTTTTTTGCAGACCGGGCGGCAGCGGTTAGCATTGGATGGGACGTGACTGTGCGGCAGCGGTTAGCATTGGATGGGACGTGACTGTGTGGCAGCAGTGGTTAGCATTGGATGGGACGTGACTGTGCGGCAGCATGGTTAGCATTGGATGGGACGTGACTGTGCGGCAGCGGTTAGCATTGGATGGGACGGTGACTGTGTGGCAGCAGTGGTTAGCATTGGATGGGACGTGACTGTGTGGCAGCGGTTAGCATTGGATGGGACGTGACTGTGTGGCAGCGGTTAGCATTGGATGGGACGTGACTGTGTGGCAGCAGCGGTTAGCATTGGATGGGACGTGACTGTGCGGCAGCAGCGGTTAGCATTGGTTGGGACGTGACTGTGCGGCAGCAGCGGTTAGCATTGGATGGGACGTGACTGTGTGGCAGCGGTTAGCATTGGATGGGACGTGACTGTGCGGCAGCAGCGGTTAGCATTGGTTAGCATTGGTTGGGACGGACGTGACTGTGCGGCAGCGGTTAGCATTGGATGGGACGTGACTGTGCGGACTGGATGGTGACTGTGCGGCAGCGGTTAGCATTGGATGGGACGTGACTGTGCGGCAGTGGTTAGCATTGGATGGGACGTGACTGTGCGGCAGCAGCAGTGGTTAGCATTGGATGGGACGTGACTGTGCGGCAGTGGTTAGCATTGGATGGGACGTGACTGTGCGGCAGCAGTGGTTAGCATTGGATGGGACGTGACTGGGGGCAGCACGTTAGCATTGGATGGGACGTGACTGGCGGCAGCGGTTTAGCATTGGATGGGACGTGACTGTGCGGCAGCAGTGGTTAGCATTGGATGGGACGTGACTGTGGCAGCAGCGGTTAGCATTGGATGGGACGTGACTGTGCGGCAGCAGTGGGATAGCATGTGCGGGACGTGACTGTGCGGCAGCGGGTTAGCATTGGATGGGACGTGACTGTGTGCGGCAGCGGTTAGCATTGGACGACGTGACTGTGCGGCAGCGGTTAGCATTGGATGGGACGTGACTGTGCGGCAGCAGTGGTTAGCATTGGATGGCATTGTGCGGCAGTGGTTAGCATTGGATGGGACGTGACTGTGCGGCAGCGGTTAGCATTGGATGGAGGTGACGTGACTGTGCGCGGCAGCGGTTAGCTTGGCATGGATAGGACGTGGTGTGCGGCGGTTAGCATTGGATGGGACGTGACTGTGCGGCAGCGGTTAGCATTGGACGTGACTGTGCGGCAGCGGTTAGCACTGGATGGACGTGACTGTGCGGCAGCGGTTAGCACTGGACGTGACTGTGCGGCAGCGGTTAGCACTGGACGATGACTGTGCGGCAGCGTTAGCACTGACGTGACTGTGCGGCAGCGGTTAGCATTGGACGTGACTGTGCGGCAGCGCGGCACTAGGACGTGACTGTGCGGCAGCGGTTAGCACTGGACGTGACGTGACTGTGCGGCAGCGGTTAGCACTGGGACGTGACTGTGTGCGGCAGCGGTTAGCACTGGACGTGACTGTGCGGACGTGCGTGCGGCAGCGGTTAGCACTGGACGTGACTGTGACTGTGCGGCAGCGGTTTAGCATTGGACTGGACGTGACTGTGCGGCAGCGGTTAGCACTGGATGGGACGTGACTGTGCGGCAGCGGTTAGCACTGGATGGGACGTGACTGCCGGTTAGCACTGGATGGGACGTGAATGCCGGTGCTGACAATGGTGGTCAGGGAAAAAAGCCGCGCTTCTGTCCCACCCCCCCACCCCCATCCCCACCCCCACCCACACACACCCTTCTACCTCCACTCCCTCCCCGATGATCTTGATGACAATGATGATCGTGATGGTGCTAGACCTTCTCTGACTTGTAATGCTGGTGTTGAGTATTCGGTCCTTTTTTTTTTTTTTTTTTTCTTTTTCTTTTTTTACCCAGCATATCTTTTTGAATCCCGCAGTTTACCAATGTACCCTCATGCCGGTCCACCAGTAACTGTTTGCCACCGATCTGGCCTAATTCTCCAGCAGAGGGTCGTTCCAGTTATTATCTATATTTAGTGACGGTGAGGGCTCTGAGTCGTCATCCTGGGAGAGATAGACGATCTTGCTCCGAGCAGTGTGTGACTGATGGTAGGGCAGCCCACTGTTACCCCCCTCCCCCCCCCCCCCCCCCCCACACACACACACACACACACCTTCCGTTTCTGACAAATTCAACCTGCTTCCTGCTAGGTAGGCTATAACGCACGATCGTTAAAGATCCTATCAATTCCTCTGTGCGTCCTATGTATCAGGTAAATGATAATAATAGCCGTCATCACACAGATCTTGTGACGGCAGAGAAACAACGTGTAGCATGCTGGCATTGAACAGTGACATCAGGTAGACACACTGTCACTTATCAGCTGTGGTACATTACACGTCGCGTTCTGTTCCAGGGTTCAATGAATGTCATATGTAATGACATGGCCGTGGATGCGACTGTTCGTGCTTCAGTGCATAGATGTGTCCCTGATGTGCATCTGCTTCTACTACTACTCTGTGTGTGTGTGTGTGTGTGTGTGTGTGTGTGTGTGTGTGTGTGTGTGTGTGTGTGTGTGTATGTGTGTGTGTGTGTGTGCGCGCGCGTGTGTGTGTGTGTGTTGTGTGTGTGTGTGTGTGTGTGCTTGCTTGCTTGCTTGCGTACGTTCATGCATGAGTGCGTACGTGTGTGTGTGTGTGTGTGTGTGTGTGTGTGTGTGTGTGTGTGTGTGTGTGTGTGTGTGTGTGTGTGTGTGTGTGTGTGTGTGTGTGTGTGTGATAAAAACTCTAGCAGCGGCATTTCAGCATAAGTATAAGCCTTAGAAGTATCATACAGATATCAGAATGATTAAATTTGTCAGGTCCTTTTCAATTATTTTACTGGTGATGATGTCACTGAATTGTAACGGCTGTAAATACGAGATTTTTTTTCAGGAAAAGTATTCTTTTCTTTGATCTTTTGGTCACTTGCAATGCTTGCATTACACACATAAAAAAGACATGTTAATCGAGATCGTATTCAAGTATAGCAAAAAATGTAAGGATACATTTTGTGAAGACTGGACGTTTCTCATGAGGTTTCGCGCGATCAGAACTAAAAAAAAGAAAACAAAACAAAACAAAAAAACAAAAAACAAAACACACACACACACACACACACACACACACACAAACACACACCACACGTCACACACACACACACCCATGTCAATAATGTAGGACGAACATGGGCCACCTATATACAGAATATTGCCAAAGGTAGCCAAGCAAGGCAATATAAGTATATGGGGAACCAGACCTGTCACACAAGGTGAACTTGACCGTTTTAAAACCATCATACCACAAATCCTTACAGAAAACCTTTTGAAATCTTCGTGAATTTTATATTGTTGCCAAAATGGTAAATAACAAAAGTTACCTCTATATTCTTGAAATTCACGTGTCTGCCCTGAAGAGAGAATAATAATACCATCATCAGATTGTGTGCTTTCAAAGCTAGGATGGCGAGAATTGCAGACGGGCGATAGCGTGGGTGGGGGAGGGAAGGAAGAGAGACAAAGGGAAAAGAAGAGCTTATGAGTGAGAGTGAGAGTAAGCGTGCGTGGGGAACTGGAGCAGGGCAACAGGTGCTGCACGTGACCGTTGTGTAGTATGCTAATTAGTGTCAAGGTCAGGTCACTGCTGCTGTCCTTAGCAGTGGAAAAGTGCGAAAAGGAAAGGAGGCAGAGCTGAGGAGCAACAAAAAAGGAGAGAAGGTGAGGAATGGCTGTGAATGTTTTGGGAGGGGGGGGTGGGGGGGGGGGGGGGTGACGTCATACAGATACCGCGTGAATCAGCAGAATGGGAAATGTAAATCCATCAAAATGAGCCTGCTATTTCAGTTGTATGCTGGCCGCTGATCATCCTTTGCAGGTAAGGTGATGCTGCTTATAGCCCAGCCGACCGCAAAGAGCCGCATCAGGGCTGTTCTTTGCAGGCTGGGTTATCCTTCTTGGTACGCTGCACACCTCTACAGTCGCCAGGTATGTCTAGCTAAAGTATATGAAAATGACAATGAGCTATGTTGAAAAAAAAAACAACAACCTCTTTTCATTAGTTTTTAAAAAAAAGGGTGTGTATCTTCAGCAACTTGGTAAGAAAAGAAAAGAAGAGGCAGCTAGCTTTTGAGGAAGAGGTGGAATATGAAGGGGTGGGGAATGGGGGTTCCGTCATCATGTGCACATTACAGGTAGTAACATTTGTAATGTCATTAAGGAATGACAGTGCTAAAACTGCTGCACTATAAATAGCAGCCTGATCTGAGAACATTTTAAGTTCATCCAATAGGGGACTGGTTTTAAAATCAGCGAAATAACAGATACACGACTCTGTCACTTCTCACTTCTCCTTCATCTGTATGTTGTGTTCAGGGGCACGTGGGAGTTATTGTCGGCGACAGCCTTTCTTCTTTATCTGTTTGCGTTCTGTATGAATTTGCCATCCTGAGACCCTATGGAGCTCTACCACCATCTCCATCAACACCAAACTGCGAATATTCAATTCCAACGTAACATCATTGCTACCCTAACGAGTCAGAGACTTGGCGAGTCACCACCAACACCTCCACGAAGATCCAACCCTTCATCAATAAATGTCTCCGGCAGATCCTCCATGGGGGTTCGGCAGAGTGCCAGACACCGACCTGTGAACGAGGGCAAACCAACAGCCAATGGACGTCCAGGTCAGGAAGAGAAAGTGTCGATGGGTCGGCCACACACTAACATCACCAGGCAGGCGCTCGAGTGGAACCCGCAGGGCAAGAGGAAGCGAGGGCGCCCAAAGCAGACCTGGTGGAGGAGCTTACTAAACGAGCTGAAAGCCTCCAGCCTGACCTGGGGGGAGATCAAGACCTGTGCCAGGGAGAGACGGAGGTGGAAGGTTGCTGTTGAGGCCCTATGCTTCTCCAGAGCGAAGAGGACTAAGTCAAGTAAGTCAAGTCAAGTTCTGTATGCATCCAGAACACATAGGTCCAATCCCGTCCGGCAACAAGTAAGGTCAAGTTCTGCAGCACCGTGGTAGACAGCTGACGAAGCATTTGTCATGAGGATGGATCTGGATTCACATTCAGACACGGTGCTACTAAGCCCTCGCACAAATTGCTCTGTCATCAAACATTGTTGCACTGGGGCAGGAGTACCACCGACTCTCTGAGGGAAGGAGTTGGAGAGTCTATTTTTTTTTCAGAGGCCCTCAGACTAACGAGGTAGGGGGAAGAAGGGGTGCAGTGGAGGGAGAGAAGGGGAAGGAGGGATGTGATTTGAGAAACACAATCTCTTAGCTGACGATTAATATTTGTACTCACTCCCCCAAGAGTGTTTTGATTGTAAGGGGTGGTATGGCGTGTGAGTGTAGGGGCATGTCGCCCTTTTGACCCATTGCTGAACAGATTGTTGACTGATGACCTCTGGAGGAAAAAAAAAAAGAAAAAAGAAAAACAGCAAGACTTTCTTCCCACCCCATCGCCTGTCTGCCTCCCTCCCCCCGCCTCGTCCCCCCCCCCCCCCTTCCCCCCGGTTTTCTTCGAGAACGAACTGCCTGCCCCTAAGTTTTTTTTTTTTTCCTATTATATACAAACTGAGGGGGAAACGCCTGTAGCAATAGTTTGGATATATCGAGGGTTGACTGCCAGAACCCAGTACCTCACTCACTATATATATATATATATATATATATATATATATATATAGTAGTCAATAGTTAGCGGTGAACACCACCGAATCAGTTTTGCCAGTTTCGGTCTGTTCATAAAGCATTACAAAGTTGTCAACAACGCTGGAACCTTGGCGCTTCTTACCCGTATAACCTGTCATTTCTTCCCGTTTTTTGCACCTCTTGTAAGCCGAACAAGTGCACTGGCAAAGAACACGCACTGGCACACACACACACACACACACACACACACACACACACACACACACACACACACACACACACACACATGCACACACACACACACACACACATACACACACACACACACACACACACACACACACACAGAGAGAAGAGAGAGAGAGAGAGAGAGAGAGAGAGAGAGAGAGAGAGAGAGAGAGAGAGAGAGTTGAAAATGACGTAACACACGAAGATAAAAACCAGAGAAGAAACACACCCAGCACAAGACACACGCTTCAACACCGTCTGCTTTTTTTTTCCCCGCTTCATTCATATTCAAACTGTATTTGTCATCCGATATCAATGAAGATGAAAGTCAAAAAATCCTAAAGCACGTGTAGTGAGTGATTTTTTTTTCCACACAAACCAAAATAAACCATTAGACGATTTCAACTGTACAAAAAGAAAAATAAAGTGCAGGTGAAAAATAAACGCATTTTTTTTTCTTTAGAAAAAAATTACTTTTTGGCAACGAAGAAACAGGATATAGAGAACAAGATGTGAAAGTGATTGACACTGACGTATGACAAGGCAGCTGAGTGAGAATAAGGGTTCTGTGCGAGGCAGGGGGAGGAAGGGGGGAGAGGGATGTGGAGGTCGAGGGGTGGAGAGGGGGAGAGTGGATGGCGGAAAGGGTGGGTGGGTGGGGGTGGGTTGACAAGTAACAATCACAGGCAACATATAATAAAAACATCAAAATGTTTAAACACTTCTTTTGTGCCTTTTTCTTTTCTTTTTTTTTAAAAATCGTCTTTCATTGTGGACGTAGATGTGATCACAAAAGAATTGTGCAAGTTCATTTTCAACACGTTTTTTTTGTCGTGTAAAAACAAACGCGCACATTGACATTCACACATGTGATCCGTGCATGCAGGATTAATGCACGCATCTTTGCATACGCGGACATATCTGTGCGCACACACACACACACACACACACACACACACACACACACACACACACACACACACACACACACACACACACACAAGCTTGCTTGAATGTTACAAGCGCACCGCACACACACACACACACACACACACACACACACACACACACACACACACACACACACAAGCTTGCATGAATGTTAACACACACACACACACAGACAGACACAGAGAGAGACACACACAGAGACACAGACAGAGAGAGAGAGAGAGAGAGAGAGAGAGAGAGAGAGAGAGAGAGAGAGAGAGAAGAAAATGAGAGTTGTACATATCAAAAACAGAAAAGTTAGGAGAGAGAGAGAGAGAGAGAGAGAGAGAGAGAGAGAGAGAGAGAGAGAGAGAGAGAGAGAGAGAGAGAGAGAGGAGTGGGGCAGGAAAAAGAGGGTGATGAAGAAAAGGGTACTTAGGAGGGGGAGGAATTTGAGGAGGAGAGAGGAAAGGGGAGGGAACTGGCACACGGTGACAATAAAAGGTCATCCTAATCTCTCTTCAAGGCCACGGCATATCCGTGAGAAACGGGATGGATGGCAAAAAATATGTGTAGGCAATGAATGATGTTCAACACACAGTTCCTTCACGCGTTGTTCATTAATCACCAACCGCACGTAAGACTGTTTACTGTTACATTATTCTTGTTATCATCATCATCATGTTTATAATTGTTTTTTTTTTTCATTTATATTTTGTCTGTTGAGCTGTTCTCGCTTTCATCGGCAGATTGATTTGTTTGACCGAGGGTCGACACAACAAATCAAACACTATGTGAACAGCCATATTGCGCCGATATGAGAAGATAAGTGGTTTCTCGTTCTTCGCTTTCACTGTCCTACTTGTTGTTTGTTTTTTTGCCTGAAGAAGACCCAAGAGGTGAAATGCATTGTGTTTTGTCCTGTAGTCTGTTTGTCTGGGTCTGTATATCTGTGGCCGTAAGTAACCCCCGTTTTGGGGGGGGGGGGGGGGGGGGGCTTCATTTTGCTTCATTTTCCGCCCTCAGTCAGTTCGTTTTGAAACTAAATTAGTGAGGAAACAAAAGTCTGAAACACAGTGGAATGATCGAATGTAGCCTGACGTCAAACCACTACACTTTTTGGCACGTACCTGTGACCCACAACCCGCATCAAAGGGCGATAATTACCAACAGTTCATCAAGATCAGTTCAACGTCTTCCATCGAACATTGTTAAGTCACGGTTGCCAAATTCAGCGCTGTCTTTACAGTTATGTGTTTTCATGGAACAGTAACGCTTTCTAGTGTTACAAATGTTGGGATTTGTAATTTTCAAAAGAAAAAAAGTACATGGGAAATTGTTTTTCTGTCCATACATACCAACAACCGCTTTCCCCTGGTGGAAATTTTTTTTTTTTTTTTTCTCTAATGTAATATTTTCTAGGGGCAGATCCAATGACCGTTTCACCATGGAAGTGATCAGTGATCTCCTTAGAGCCCGTTGTGTAATTTGTCGTTATTAGTGCTACTGTCGTTGTTGTTATTATTGTCAGTTTACTTGCTCTCTCTCTCTCTCTCTCTCTCTCTCTCTCTCTCTCTCTCTCTCTATATATATATATATATATATATATATATGCAGCAGACTCGCAATGTTTCTCTCTCATAGTCTGCATGTTTTGTTTTCTTCTAACTTTTTTATGTATATAAACAAACACATAGATGGTTGAGCGTCTTAATGTTAGGCTACGTGTTTAATGATTGGAGGAAGGGACACCGCAGAGGGTGGTGGAAAGTCAGCCACAAAAACCAGGACACCAGTAAACATATGTATGAAAAAAAAAATCCCAAAATCTGACTGCCTCACAAAAGAATAGCAGGATTGTTTGGTGGTCTAACGGAAACAACTCTTCGTGTCGTTGGGCTAAATCTTTTCCAACATTTACTTTTGGCCTTATAGACGATTCATGGTTGAAGTATCATTCGTACGATTTTATATTACCCTCATTATATTCATTATCATGCTATTATTATGAAGAATAAGAATATGATGATGACGATGTTTGCCATAGTTGTTAAGATGATTTTATCGTCTTTGCTTGGATGAACGAGGAATTCGATCAGAAGAATGCACGATTTGTTGACTGGATGTCCGTGCATGAGAATCAACTATTGAGGAAGAGGAGGAGGAGGTGGGGGGGTGGGGGAGGGGGGAGGGGGGGAGGAGGGGGAGGAGGAGGAAAGAGGCGTTTTCTCTGTCTGTAATGCAGCAAAGAAAGAACATACTCGACCCAGACATAAAATGGCAGGGGAGGGGGGGAAGGGGTGGGGGGGGGGGGTGGGGGTGGGGGATGGTGGTGGTGGTGGTCGGGGGGGGAGGGGGAGAACATCAAAGAGCCATAAGTGTTCACTAGCGGCAGGAGAATATTGTGCATAGGATTCGTCATCACATCAAAGCATTCATAATCATGTTTATAACGAACAACAACAACAAAATCACCCACATATATCCAACACGAATGGAAAATGAAATTCAACACAGGAAACCACGCCTTCTTTTCAGTTATCACTCCTAGTCCTTCTCTCCTCCCCTTCCATATTTCCCCCCCCCCCCCCCCCCCCCCCCCCCCCCCGCAAAAAAAAAAAAAAAAAAAAAAAAAAATACCATCATGTCAGAGACAACATCCTTGATCCAAAAAAAAAAAAAAATCAAAATGTGCTCGAATCAACACAAAAAGCGACCAGCGCTCTAATAATGCAAGGGAAAATGGAGCGGTATGTTCAGTGCTGAAAAAAAAAAAACACACAAAATATAGAAGAAAAAAAAATACGAAAACAAACCACGACCCATCAGGTGAAGAAACCAAAAATGCTGAGTGCAAGGGAAATACTGAAAAAAAATGACTCTTGCACACATCTGGATGAAGATATCATCACAAACAGTCAATGCCAACTTTGTCCAGTCATTCCTGCAGTTCGTATCCCAGAAAACAATTCTGTCTTTGAGTTGAAGAATAAAATAAAAATAAAATTAACAAAAAAAAAAAAACAAAGAAACCAAACAAACATAGACAGGAACATCGATACATGATCTAAACACATACATAGACAAATAAATGCATAAAGAGGAAACTCATATATGAAGAAGTAAATAAGCGGGCATTTGTTCAGTACAGCTTCCATCAGCCGTCTGTGGAAATGTTTGATTAGTGTTTTTAAAAGGATGACTTCCAGATTTTCGCTGCAAAGATTGAAACTAACTGACAAGCTTAACTGTGCTTTGCGGATGACTCCTCTGTGTGTGTGTGTGTGTGTGTGTGTGTGTGTGTGTGTGTGTGTGTGTGTGTGTGTGTGTGTGTGTGTGTGTGTGTGTGTGTGCCCTTCTGTTTCTCCTCTGCACTTTGCCTTTCCCAAATGATATTCTTACAATGGGAATAAAGATGAACATGGATGGCTGTGTGAGACAGATGGTGTGAGATGAAATGAGATGTGATGATGATAAATGTAATGTCTACAAATGCTGCTGCTGCTGCTGCTGCTGTTGAGTCCACATGGATGAGAGAATCTAAAGTTTGTTATGTGGGGAGATGATGAAGATGATGACGATAATTGTTAGATGATGACGATAATAATTTACTTAATGCACGTGTGTGTGTGTGTGTGTGTGTGTGGTGTGTGTGTGTGTGTGTGTGTGTGTGTGTGTGTGTGTGTGTGTGTGTGTGTGTGTGTGTGTGTGTGTGTGCAGGTTTACATTTTGATCTCAGTTCATTACTTTTTCAGAACATCCTAACGACTCTTGGGGCGCAAAGTGACCTGAGAATCAATGTATCCCCTCCCTCGGTAGGGAGAACATCAAATCACAGCTGCTATAAATCAGCTGCGCTCCATCGACACTGAACGGAACAGGATTTCCGAACGATCCGATCCATACAACAGGCGGAATCGGAGTTCAAAATGAGTCATTCAGTACGCAGGACATGATTTTCAAAGGATGGCTCTGTCTCCTAGTCTCGCTATGGCGCCCGACTTTCCCGATTCCTAAGAGAAGACGAGCACGTTTTTTTATGTCATGAAAAGGAGAGGGGGGAGGGGGGGGGGGGGGGGGGGGGGGGGGGGGTGGGGGGGAGAAAAAACTTTATCTGTCCATGAACACAGAGATGGACTAGCGTCAGTACTCCTCAAGAATAAAAACAAGTGCTGTATACAGTGGTTTCTGTCTAAGGCTTTGGTTATCATTATTCAAGGGTTTTCATTTTCGCAAATGTGTCGAGCTTTATTTTCGTAGCTGGTAAATCTCTCTCTCTCTCTCTCTCTCTCTCTCTCTCTCTCTCTCTCTCTCTCTCTCTCTCTCTCTCTCTCTCTCTCTCTCAAACCCTTCACACGCCTCTCTCTCTATGTCCCTCCTTTCTCTCTCTCCTCTGTCTGTCTGTCTGCCTGCCTGTCTGTCTCTCTCTCTCAAACCCCCCTTTCTCCCAAACTCTGAACGCATCTTTCTCTTCTGTATGTCTGTCCTCTCTCTCTCTCTCTCTCTCTCCTCTCTCTCTCTCTCTCTCTCTCTCTCTCTCTCTCTCTCTCTCTTCGTTCGTCCTCTCTGCTTTCTCTCTCTCTCTCGCTCTCTCTCTCTCTCTCTCTCTCTCTCTCTCTCTCTCTCTCTCTCTCTCTCTCTCTCTCAGTCTCTCTTAATTGATCCCTATTACCAACATACCCATTCTGACCCATGTGCTAAGCGATTGGCGAAGATCTGGCTTGAACCTTCAGTGCCATCCCGGTTTCAAGCCCACGGCTCCCATTACAGGTGCTGGGGCAGACACAGATCGCCATACCAGGAGAACCGGAGAAAAGGGGGAGGGTGAAGGGGGTGGAGGGGGGGGGGGGGCATACTAACACGAGCCACCAGAACGACAACAACACCCTAACGTGATTAGCAGAAAATAACTTCTTTCTCTTTTTCGTTTAGGGCACTGGAAGGATTCTGGTGATTAGCAGAAATAACTTTTTTTTTTTTTTCGTTTAGGGCGCTAGGCCGGCTGAAATCCTTTGTGTCGCCACTACGAGGGATTTTTTTTTGGTAAGTCTGTCTGTCAGTCTGTCTGTCTGTCCGTCTCTCTGTCCCTGTCTCTGTGTGTCTGTGTGTCTGTGTGCCTGTCAGTCTGTATGTCTGTCAGACTGTCTGTCTTCCCCCCCCTCCTCCCCCTTTTCTCTTTCTCTGCCTCCCTCCCTCCCTCTCTCTCTCTCTCTCTCTCTCTCTCTCTCTCTCTCTCTCTCGCACGCTTGCTTGCTGCTTGCTTACTTGCACGCAGTCACGTGCGGATGCACGCACGCACGCACGCACTCACTCACGCACGCACTCACTCGAGCACGCACGCACGCATGCACGCATGAACGCACGCACGCACGCACACACACACACACACACACACACACACACACACACACACACACACACACACACACACAGTGGACGAAATGAGATCGCACATGAAAGTTGGCATCGCTTCTCAAAGGATTTAGATTTAAAAAGAAAGCACACACCAGAAAAACATGAATAAAACTGGAAACGAAAATCAAGCCTCCAACAAACACCATTATAAAGAAAACATGGATTGTGAAACGACGATTCATGTCATTCCCATAAATGTCTCTCAGAGAAAAAAGTCATCAACTGACCTGTCTGCATCCTCCAAACAAGTGGCCATAGCACTCCCAAGAATGTTCGAAGACCAGAGAGAGTGAAAGAAAAGAAAAAAAAAAATCGTGTCTCACGACCGTTCACACACACACACACACACACACACACACACACACACACACACACACACACACACACACACGCACGCCACACCAAAACATAGATGTCAGTTATGATAAAACGGATCATAAAAACACTGAAACATTCATACTTCCAAGCAACACATTTCCCCTGTTTTGTGCATTGTTCAGTCGATTAATAAGTTCTGTTAACATACGTATACTACTACGAATTGGTTTTCACTGGTTTCCGAGCCACCAAGTGGAAATGGTTCCAGTTTAAAGACGTCCATACCACACGGAGGGACGGGAGGGCGGGGAGGGAGGGAAAAAAATAAGTCACACCGAAAATATGAAAAACAGTGTTTTGTACTTAAATGAACATGTAACACACTATTTCTCTGATGCTTCGTTTCCCGTGGAACAAGCTGGATATTCCAAACGGTTTCGAAAGGCATGTTTTCTGGGTTTTGGACGAGTTCAAAAGGTGAAAGAAATTTTGAGAGTTTCACGCCACTGTGATAAAGATTTTGTCGCAGTGTGATCGAGAAATACGTAATGAAAATCCTGGCCCGTCGTTCCTGACTAAACATCAAACTCTAAACCAACGAAGATATTGATTTAAAGTGGAAAAGACCCTCATACACAGTCACGCAAAAAAAAAACAAACAAACAAACATGAACAAAGAGAACAAAATGAATTAACCCAAACAAACGTAAAGCAAATAACGTTAAGACGCGTGAACATATAGATTTATTCCGGAAACCGATAGAAATGTTGGTGTTTCTTTTTTTTTCCTCTCCCTTTCGTTTTGTTTTGCTTTGTTTTGCTGTTGTTTATTCACAAAACGAGGCGAAGAAAAGTTGATTGCTGCTGTCTCCTACTGTCTCTCTCTCTCTCTCTCTCTCTCTCTCTCTCTCTCTCTCTCTCTCTCTCTCACACACACACACACACACACACACACACACACACGCGCGCGCACACACACGCACGTACGCATACACACGCATGCACAATCACACACATACAATCACACATACACACACACACACACTCACACACACACACACACACACACACACACACACACACACACACACACACACACACACACACACACACACACTCACTCACTCACTCACACACACACACACACACACACACACACACACACACACACACACACACACACACACACACACACACACACACACACACGCACGCACGCACGCACACACACATATGGATAATGCATTAGACCAAATCAGCCCGCGTTTGTTTTCTTTCTTTAGTTTTAGATCAGTCTTTTGTTTTATGACAAATCCCCTTCAGGAATCTCTCTGCTCCGTCTATGCTGAAACGGTGTCGTGCACGTTGAGCAACCAAAAGACAAGGACAGACACACAGACGACGTGACGCCACAAAACAAGATATGTGCGTATTCAAGAGGAACCCGTGCTGTTGTTCTCCGCCACCTCACGTGGCTCCGACGACTGGCGACTACACACGCTTCGATGTCGTACGTGAAGGCTTCCCTGACCACCACCACCACCACCACCACCACCACCTCGACCACCCCCATTCCTCCCGCGCCGGGGGCGGGGCCTGATGGAGACAGTCCTAGCGAGGAAGGCGGCAGGGTGGATGGGGAGCGTTGTAAAGGGTGGGTGGTGGCGGGAGTGAGGAGGAGGAGGTGGGGGTCCAGAGCTCCGTGAGCGCTGTCGTGGCTACTGCTGGACAGTCCCCCGTGCGCCGGGCGTGTGGGAGGAGGAGGAGGAGGAGGGTAATACTGTCGTGGAAGAGGAGGCGCTTAGAGAAGCGGGGGTGTCCGTCCGAGACAGGAGGGTAGGGGGGGGGGGGGGAGGACGACAGGGGGTGGGAGAAGTGAGAGGGCGGCACCCTGCTGCTATCACAGTGGTCCGACAGGGGCCGCGGCAGGGGGTTGGCGGAGTTGGGGGAGTGGAACACACACGCAGACGCTGGAGCAGAGGGGACGCTGTCCTGGTGGCCTGCAAGGAGGCCGGGCCCTGGAGAACGGGGCCAGGAGGGTCCCCACCGGCAGCAGGCAGACGGAGATGGGTGTCGGAAGTCCGTGGGGACGGCACAGACGGCGCCCCTGGGAAAGGTACCGCTAGGGGGGACAGCACAGGCGGCACCGACGGGGGACCCGCCAGAGGAGATACCGCGGGACTTCCCCGGCCGCCATGGCCCGACCTTGCGGGATGACGGGGCTCCCGTGAAAGGTCAGCTGCCTCACCGACACGGGGGACACGCTGCTCTGAGCGCTCCTGGCCTGGATCCCCGGGGTGCTGGCGTCACTGGGGCTCAGCCCCTTCAGACTGCCCGGGGTGCCCGACTGTCTGGACCTGGAATCACACTTGGGCGTCTGTGACTCCTCCCCGAGCTCGAAACTGGAGTTGTCGATGCCGGGCTCCGTCAGGTGCCGCTTGGACTTCCTGCTGCTTCCTCGCCGCTTGAGGCGGGGCGACTTGACCAGCGGGGAGATGGAGAGGAAGGTTGGCCGGGGCTGGGGCCGTGGCTGTGAGACGTGCCGGCGGCGGGCAGAGCGCTGGAATGGCTGACGAGATCACAGTCCAGGGGAGGAGTTGAGGGAGTCGGGCACGGCGTTGGAGGAGGACAAGGACGTGTTGGCCGGGTCCTCCAGGTCGCTGGACGTATAGGAGGTCAAGGTCGGCTTCACGTCGTCGTCGTCGTCCAACGCTTCTCCCGTGATCATCTTCACCTCGGCGTCACACGCGGCCTCCTCGTCAGCCCAGTGGCTGATGAGAGAGTCCTCCATGTCCGAGCCGGTCTTCGCCACTCCCGCACTGACTACTGCGAAGGCGTTCGGCG
>JADBJO010000051.1:424089-434089 GCA_016801955.1 Conus betulinus | reverse complement strand
CTCCAGTCAGGTCTTGCGGAGCAAAATGCTATGTCACAGTCATTTTTCGTTTTCGGTTTCGCCGACTCATCGTCGCATTGAAGTTGCTAGTTCACCTATTATACAGTTTGTCAAAGTCGACACGACAACGAGTATACTTCACCGACAAAGACGTCTCCTCAACTATGGCATCTTGTCAGCGAGTACTGTTCATACCAGAAAGGAAGTGTGTGTGTGTGTGTGTGTGTGTGTGTGTACGCGTGCTTCATCTTTATGTAATCACACGCTGTCTTGGTGGAATTTCATCTCCTTCTACGTCAGGCTTTTTTTTTTTTCTTTTTTTTTCGTAGAGTGTCCACAATCATTAAGTTGATTATTCTGACACTTGCGTGTGTATGACCGTTTTTTTTTTTATCCCGCCATTAAGGCAGCCATACTCCAACTTCGCGAAAGGTGCATGCTATGTGTAACGTGTCATCCATACCAACGGCCAAACTGGCCTTCTCTTCCGAAAGTTGGTGATGGCATTTTACGTGTGTGCAAGATGCTGTGCGTGCGTTCACACACGGAACCTCGGTTTATATAGTCTCATTCGAAGGACTGTGTGGGAAATGGAGTCAGAACCAACATTAACTCCGAGGGAAAAATCCCCTTGTACCGAAACGGGCCGGCGGAGATGCGAACCCGCAACCCCAAGATAACGAGTCCGATGCTATACCAACTGAGCTGTTCCGGCCCCCAGGCTGAGTATTATCGTGCAGACAGCTCACAATGTCTGAACAGTGTCTGACGCAGGTCAGAGTACGGCCAGCTGCTGTGGCGCGGTTGTTAGCGATGCAATGAACTTGCAGGCTGGGGGGTTATGAGTTCGAATCCCAGAAGAGGCATTTCGTTGTGTGGTTTTACGGTGCAGATCAGTTCCGGCGTCCCCGTGGGGATACCGGGGGGTCTTTTGAACAAATAGTTCCCCCATCTTCTGGACATTCTGTGCTAGTAACGTCCCCTTTTCTTTTCGCTCTCAGTAACTCTGTCTCCTCCTTTGCTGTACTGTCGTCTACTGTCCTTTCTGTCTACCATATCATTTATCTGTCTCTTTCCACAACCTCTTCCCACAAATGTCTACACTCAACGAAATCGGAGTGAACTGACTATACTCTCGAGTATAGTGTGAGTATCCCAACAGGGTAAAACGAGTTCACATGCTACCAGATACTGGATCGCTGAAGAAGAAGAAGAAGAAGAAGAAGAAGAAGACGTTTCCGGCCACAATGGACTCAGGTGGTCAGACTGGTCGCATTTTATCCTTTCAGTGGATATTTCCGAGGTTGTTGCTCACATTTTCTCTAACCAACAATGCAGGTGTCTGTATCTCTCGGGTTTGGTCGACGCTAGGGTAGATTATGAATGAAAGCGTGCAGTATAAACCCATCATGTGATCTTATACCTACGTAGAACACCATAGCATCATTTGGATTGTCCTCGGCCTCAATGATCGATACAACAAACGAAGATAGAACCACACTGTCATGCCCTTCATGGAACGCTCTCACGCTGACCTCACATTCCATTTCCTTCTCCGGGTCGGCGTCTGTGTGTGAGCGAGTTGTGTCAATGCTGTTAGTATCGGCACATTCACAGATTGTAGTTGGACAGACGTGTAACATCTTCCTTCTCCTCCTCATCCTCCGTATAATAACAAAGATAATGATGATGATGATGATGATGATGATGATGATGATATGATAATGATGATAACAATAATAACAATAATAAAGATAATTGTTATTATCATTATCATTATTATTATCATCATTGTTATAATAATAATTATTATTATTATTGATTTGTGAACAACCAATGTAAACTCCAAACAATTCATGAGCAACCAGTGTAAACTCCAAACAAGTCGTGAGCAACCAATGTAAGCTCCAAACAAGTCGTGAGCAACCAATGTAAGCTCCAAACAAGCAAGGCTGTAGTTGTAAATGACATCCAATGCACGGAATGGGACACATCAGCAACGAACTGAGCGTAAGACAGGATGATGCAATAACAGCTGTCAGTGCATTCCAACACGTTGGCAGACATCAGGAGGATGTTATAGGATACAGTCAGCACACCGGGAGCTGTGTTAGGGTGTGTTAGAAACAAACATGAGTAACAGAGTGATGGTGACATTACACATCAAACCCTCGGCCAGTCCTTCACATGCCTTGTAATTGTTGTGTCTGTTGTTTTAAAATAGCATGGGTTATATTTTGTGTCAGTGTGCTCTCTGTCTGTCTGTCTGTCTCTGAGTGTGTGTGTGTGTGTGTGTGTGTGTGTGTGTGTGTGTGTGTGTGTGTGTGTGTGTGTGTGTGTGTGTGTGTGTGTGCGCGCGTACGTGCATGCGAGCGTGCGCGTGTTGTGTTGTGTGTGTGTGTGTGTGTGTGTGTGTGTGTGTGTGTGTGTGTGTGTGTGTGCGCGCGCGCTCTCTTGAAAGCTGTGCTCATGTACACGCAAGTATGAACACTTTCGTCCGAGTGTTTTGTTAAATCGTAAACACAACGAGGTGTGCGTTTGCATATTCTGGCACCGAAACAGTCTCTTAAAACTACATCGGCAGCTGTCCACAACGGTTGTCATTCAAGCAGGGACATTTAATAGGAACATCCACGATATCATCATCAGCGACATCATCAACAATGTGATTAGAATGGCTCTGGATCAAATAGTCATGCCGCTCCTCACCCCCTCTCGTTCTCAAACATCCTAGAATGAAACACACGACATTTTTTTTTTTTTTTTTTACCACATCTCACCGTCAGTAGGTTTTGTAAAACTTTACCTCACATAAATTCAAGTTTCGTTGTCTATTCATTCTAATGGAACACAAAGGACTGTCTCACCAATTGACCTATGACAGTTACAGCGCCAGTTGACAACATGGAATTCGTCACAGGAGAATTAAAGCAAACGTTGGACAAGACATTCATGGATTTTATATTTGTTGATAGTTAAGGTACCCATTAGGTACCTTGGCAATATCCGTGAAAACCCCTCCTGAGTTTCTTTCAGACTAACAAGGAGATGCATGTCAAACGTAATATCAACGCAATGATCTGGCAAGAAGGGTTTTGAGGAAGACATTCTCCCCTGGCCCCCCCCCCCCCCCCCCCCCCCCCATCCCTCCAAAAGATCAAGACATAGATAATTATATGCATGAATGCCAACTTGACAGTAACCATTTGGTGTGATGATGATGATGATGATGATGATGATGATGATGATGATGATGATGATGATGATGATGATGATGACGATGATGGTGATGATGACGATGATGGTGATGATGATGACGACAATGATGATGACGATGATGATGTGATGATGATGATGATGATGATGATGATGATGATGATGATGATGACGATGGTGATAGTGATGATGATGATGATGATGGTGATGGTGATGGTGATGGTGATGATGATGATGATGATGACGACGACGACGACGACGATGGTGATGATGATGATGATGACGATCATGTTGGTGATGATGAAGATGATGATGATGATGATGATGACGATGACGACGACGATGATGATGATGATGATGATGATGATGATGATGATGATGATGACGGTGGTGATGATGAAACAAGGCAGTAACAGCCTGTGTCTGCAAATCGGCAGGCACTACACTTGGCGACCCAGGGAGGGGAGGGGAGGGGAAGGAGGCGCCGCCTACCTGCAGTTCAATGGCTTCCTGCCGCCTACTGAGTTCCAGAACAGCCATTTCCTGCCTCAGTTCCTCCTCCATCTCATCGTCCAACTCCTTATACTTGTAGGTCTCCTGTTAGTCAAGGTGCACACACACACACACACACACACACACACACACACACACACACACACACACACACACACACACACACACACAAGCACACACACACACACACACACACACACACACACACACACACACACGCATGCACGCACGCACGCACGCACGCACGCACGCACGCAGTCACGCACGCGCTCACACACACACGCCATGCAGGTTTATGTAAATATAGGTGCAAAAGGGTGGGTTAGTTAATTTATCAGAGGGAACACAAGAGAGAAGGTAGGAGGGTGGTGTTGGAAGAGGGGTAGGTGAGTGAGGGTGTTTTCATTTTATATACATGAGAGAAAAGAGCTACGTGGCAACGATACACGGGAAAACACACGCATAGGTACGCGCGCACGCGTGCGCGCGCACACACACTCTCTCACACACACGCACACACACACACACACACACACACACACACACACACACACACACACACACACGCGCACGCGCGCACACACACACACACACACACACACACACACACACACACACACACACACACACACACACGCACAACACGCGCACACACACACACACACATGACACAGACACACACAGACACACAGAGGACACACAAGAGCGCGCGCGCGCGCGTTCAGAGACAATGACAGAGAGACAGAGAGTGAGAGGAGACAAGAGAGAGAGAGAGAGAGAGAGAGAGAGAGAGAGAGAGACAGACAGACAGACAGACAGACAGACAGAGACACAGAGACAGAGTCAGAGGGAGACAAAGTCAAAGACACAGAGACAGAGAGAAGGAGACAGAGATAGATGAGACTGACTCACAGACAGAGACTGAGATGGACTGAAAGAAAGGAGAAAGAAGAGAGTTAAGGCGACAAAGACAGAGATATATAGAGACGAGGAAGAAGAAATAATAAGCAGATGATGATGACATGAGCGAAAGACAGACAGACAGACAGAGAATGAGAGAGAGAGACCGACAGACAGAGAGAGACAGAGTTATGCAGAGAACATAGAGGCGCGGCTCGGGGCATGCTGAAAAAAAAATGGCATGGAAATACAGCTAGATGAAGTGGTAGAGTGGGGCGTGGGATTCACACATGCAGAATAAAGGAAAACAAACGAAAACACAAAGCCAAAACCCGTGCGTAAAAATTTTGAAAAGATATAAGAAAAAAAAACCCCCTATCTCTCACTTGGTGGGAAAAAAAAGAATTGTGACTCAATCAGTAATATATATTAAAAAAAAGATCATGGTAAATCCGGCAGAACATAACTCACTGGAATATTTTGTCTTCTCTCACAGCAGCAGCCTAGAGACCATGTCTGCAACAAGGTGCTGTAAGCTGAACAGGCGAACGAGTTTGCATTGTACCTTTCGCCTGCGTTGCTTAATCATCAGCAAGTTCAGCACGCTACATGTCTGACTGCTGCGGGGCTGTCATTGGTAGTTGGCAGAGTGCAAGTGCTCGTTCAAGCTGTTCTGAACCCCTGTCCTACCAAGGACGTGGGGGGGGGAGTTGGCAGGGTAAGGGTAGGGGGGTGGGGGTGAGGGGGGAAGAGCAGTGCCAGGATAAACGCTGCACCAGTTCTCTCCTCCTCTGACGATTTTTTTTTTGTAAAATGTTTGGGGCTAATCAAAACAATTTCACGGTCCACTCAACAATGTTGTATGAGTGGACAGGGAAAAAAGTTCATATTAGCGAGAAACTTCTCACATGCAGAGAGAGAGAGAGAGAGAGAGAGAGAGAGAGAGAGAGAGAGAGAGAGAGAGAGAGAGAGAGGAGAGAGAGAGAGAGAGAGAGAGAGAGAGAGAGAGAGAGAGAAGCCGTTGAGAGAGAGAGAGAGAGAGAGAGAGAGAGAGAGAGAGTTTTTAATCCTCCGTTTAGACTGAGTCTTACATGCACGTGCACAAAAAGTAAAAAACATTCCATATGCATTCACGTTTGAGAGCGCACGTGTGTGTGTGTGTGTGTGTGTGTGTGTGTGTGTGTGTGTGTGTGTGTGTGTGTGTGTGTGTGTGTGTGTGTGTGTGTGTGTGTGTGTGTGTGTGTGTGTACTTGCTTTAGTGGATATGGTTGCGTTGTGATCCACAAAGAGTATTATAAAGGTAAGAAATTATCCTGGTTTTCCTTCTGGTTAATGATTAAAATCATAATGTCAAAAGCAGGCTAGGAAATGATAGCGGAAATAATAGTATGCTTAGCGTTCGATTGTGAGCAGTATATAAATGGGTTTTTATGCTCTTACAGTCAAAACACGCGTGAACATGGTTGTATACTTTTGAAAGCATTACTGTAAGAAAAAAGAAACGTTTCAAGCAGCAAGAAAAGAACTTAAAAGGCACAAATAGTAAGATTAACATGCGACCTTATAGTAATTCATAACAAGAAAATAAGTGATATATTAACAGAATGATGAAAATTAGATTTCAAATTGAAAAAGGTAAACGAATTATTGTTAAAGTTGTGGTTGTACAATTGTTACGAAATCTGGAGTGGAAGTGTTTCACACACTGTGAGAATGTTGTTTGAAATAAACGTGTCTAAAACCTTACCCATATTTCATCTGTGAAAATCGATGCCTGAAAACACCAAATTTTGTTTGAAATACACGTATCTAAAACCTTACCCATATTTCATCTGTGAAAATCGATGCCTGAAAACACCAAATTTTGTTTGAAATACACGTGTCTAAAACCTTACCCATATTTCATCTGTGAAAATCGATGCCTGAAAAACACCAAATGTTGTCACTTCATAGAAAAGAAAAGTTTGTCTGATAGTTCTAACAACAACAACGGCAACGAAAACAAGAACAACAAATACACAAATCAGCTGTACAAAAGACAATCATATACTGGAAACTGTAGCATCATCTGTGATTCCTTATTGGTTAAAAGCAATAAATACTACGCACCATTACTAAAATGTTTTGTTTCTCTTTTCAGTCCTTTTGCAAGAAAGTTGTCGATCGTTTTCGTTGGAGACGAAAACCTTGACTTAAGATTCACACGTCTACGATAAATATTTGCTGTTGCACAGATGAATATAACTGAAGATGACAGTTAAAAAAATCAAAGAAAAATCGGTAATTGCATACGTTGTACATGCATGGTTTAAGCCAAGACTCCTAAAAGAATACTCTGACACTAACGAGCAGGTGGTTTGCTGCAACGTATGCTGTTTGGAGATTCTTACACAACAAGATGCACAAATAAGCGCTAAACTACTGACAATTTGGCCAAGGTTGCATGCGAGACTTCAGATCATGCACGCTCTTCATTCCAAATGCAGGCTCTGATAGCTGTTTACATAAAGTCATCGTCTTTGCTAAATCCAGTGGACACATTCGCTGAGAAACGAGACGAGACCTAGGCAGTGCTCTGTTCCAGTCTTGGTAGATACAGTATTTTCTTTTTCTTTCCCTCTCCTCTAGCATTTCAGTGGTGGCCTGGTTCCCAGTCTTTCGGTGATCATGAGATGCTGCATGCTGCATGCCTTAAGCGCACACAACATTGCATGAAGAAAAAGTAGCATCAAGAGTTGCTCCTGGAATCATTCCGTTGAAGAAAAAAAAAGAATCACACTACTGAATGAACAAATCCATACTCTAAAGAAGAAAAAAAAGAACCAGAATACTGACAGTAGTGTTGCGCTATACAGATGCTCCTTTTCTGTGGGTAGTGGAACCAGTTTTTACAGAGTGTTGTGAACAACATATGAAGTAGAAATGAATACTCCCAACGCTGGTGAGTTCTATATTCGGTTGTGATCCTACAATCATCAGACGTTTTCTTCAGCACCAATACTAAACCATTCTGTTTATGTGTTGTGCAGTTGCATAATGACTATTACACCACATCATGATTACCACAACAAATTATTGCATACATTAACGCAGCACGACAGCCACACTGGACACAACGCATCACAGACATCGACATGGTCAACCTGGATCAATCCAAGCAGACTGCGGCACGCTTTCTAAGCTACAGGTCTACGATGAGAAGAAAAACGAAATTTTTCGTAATAACTTAGCTGTCGCAATAACGAATCTGTCATAATATACAGTGCCGTCTAAATAACGGATCTGCCATTATCACACATTGGGGAAGGACAGTGAGATCAGAGTTTAAAAATGATCTTGTTGTGACGTCATCTGGGGTTTTTGTCCTGATCCATATGTCCGTGTTACCAGTGTACCGGTGACACCTTTTCTTGTTACAGACTAGTTTCAAAGCTGCACACAAGACAGCCCCTCTTGCTTATGAATAAAACCACTTTTCCTTTGTCCACCTTTGTTCCTTCCATCTTTCCTTTCTTCTGCCTCTCTTACTTTTTTCACATATTTTGTGGAAGTGTCAAACTATCACAGAGGCACGTCTCTGTCATAAGGTCCCTGTTAAAAAGGGATCTTGAATTGAAAACAGTTTAAACGGGTACCTGATTCAGCTCAGCAAAGGCTAACGCGACAGAGGGACAGAGTTAGACTCCCCTTTCTGTAATCCCGTGCTCTAGACAAGGCGCACGTTTAACAGTTTATTGCCCAACAGTCATTAAGGCTATCGAACCTTTAAGCTAAATTTACTTTCGAAAACACAGGGGAAATGCTGCAGTAAAAGGAAGAGTGGGTAGTGTTTATTGGGTGGGTATTTATTAAGGCATTTGACTTCTGGCAAAACGATCCTAATCTCTTTACTCCTGCCTTGCACAGAAGTGAAGTCACTGTTCCGAGCATTAACCGACATAACGAAAAACAGAATTATTCAAAATAACACATCACTAAAAAAACAAACAGCGTATGGGTCAGGAAAATTTGGCTAGCATCGTGAATGGCTGGACAGAATCATTGAATATATCGCCTGACACAAGCAGGGCTACAAACAGACTGTAAGGGAAGGGAACTGAACAGGGAGTCGGGGTCATGTAGTGGTTTGATCGTGGGAGCAAAATTTGTCTCCCTTGCTTGTATTTAACTGTTTTCGACTTCCCGTCTTTGATAAGATTACCTCTCTAGAAAGAAAGTAATCATATAATCCTAAAACATCATTAAAGAGAAAACTACACGTCACGCCCCTCCAATATCTTAATGGAATTAGTATATTTTCACCCAAAAGAGTTGTTGACCGCATCCCTCCCATCCTCCGTTTAAACATCTTCATCTTCCACCTTTTCCATTTGATTTGGTATAATTCACTGAAGGGCCTCATCTTACATTGGGATCGAAGAGGTAGTGGCTGTTTTTGTTCGTCTTTCGTTTTCAATATTTTGAATGTCATCTAACCTTCTGAAGACGACTGATAGGTCGATGGGCGTTGTGTGTCTGCTTAGTCACGTGTTTGTGCCATTTGTGTTGGTGGCCTAGTAGTTCTATTTTTATTCTGATGTTTCAATTTCACCCTGCAGCCATCTCACTTTAAAACCTAAGGAGACATAATCAAAGCTTAGTTTGACAGCATCAACAGCCCATCTCTCTTGCTAGACTCTCTCACAGCGTTCGCATATTGTTTTCTTCTTCCAGGACAACTTTAAGCGGTGATTTGCTGGATGGTGGTCTTTGGAAGGAAGTAAACGGCAAACGGAGACTCCATAAGAAATGCAGAGCTGTTCCTTGTAATCATTCTAGTAAAAAAATACAAGAATGAGGAAGAGAAGAGATAGAGACGAGGGACGGGGAGAAGGGGAGTGTGTGTGTGTGTGTGTGTGTGTGTGTGTGTGTGTGTGTGTGTGTGTGTGTGTGTGTGTGTGTGTGTGTAGAGGGTCACGTCCATAGAAAAACAAACACACACGTAAAGCTGACACAGCATCAAAACAACTCGTTCTCCCTAGGTCCACTCAAGTCGATCAGTCTTCCACACGCAGCACACATCTGTCACCCATAACACGGTGCTTCCCACAGACCCCCCCTACACCACACACACACACACACACACACAGACAAGGACAACCCTCAGGCACTCCAGTGACATGCACCGACCTCCAGATGCTTCATCAGCACGGCCACCACCACGTTGACCAGCACGAACTGCGCCATGAGAACGAAGACGACGAAGTAGACCGGGGCGATGATGGGGCTGACGCAGCAGTTGGTGAGGCAGTTGTCGGCCCTGTTGCAGTCCTCCCGCAGGGTGTCCTGCGAGGATCCCCAGGACAGAGATGGGTCTTGTGCTCTAGTTCCA
>JADBJO010000051.1:416589-419089 GCA_016801955.1 Conus betulinus | reverse complement strand
AGAGAGAATTTAACCCTTTGACCCCGAATACGACACAAAGCTAGTTTGCCGTATAAAACATCAACGAAAGATTCGAGCTTGGCGTTTTGATAAATAGCATGTGTCTCAACCGTACATGTAATTACGTAGTGCGAATATACAAACATTTGGTGATTAAAGCACACACAGAAGGGAATAGTTTATCACTCAGTCTTTCCTACTACCTTTAGGAATTTGCTGAAACTGAAACAAGCATCCCACCAAGCTCTGATGAGGATCAAAAAAGCAAAAACAGACACTGGTTTCATGTTCATTCCTGGTATTAACCCATTTCGATTATTTTTGAATTTTAAACATACCAGACACGAAAACATAGTTACACGGCAAAAACAATACATTTTTCGCCTGTTTTACCGGCAGTAATGCAAAACCACTGATACAGCAGCTGGAGTGGTACGGTGGTAAGCATCGCCGATTAGGTCGTGAGCTTGGAGCTCCTGGGTTCGAATCCCATCACAGCGTGTACCTGTGGGATGTTTCTGTTCCAGCCGGTTCTCTACCCGTGTGTTTTGTGAGCGCTGCGCGATCAGTTAGGAAGACTGGAACCGCACAATCGAGTCAATCCACTTGGTGGATCAGTCTCTGAAAATGTTCTTTAAATCAATCTTCAGTGCTGTTCGTGGGTGATTGTCATTGCATTGCATGAACGTGATGTTATGCTCCATAGTGAGACATTCACTTATGCTAGTGTCACTACTAAGCAACTATCATCGTCCGCATGGGGGCTCAGTGGCCCTGTCCTGAATATGTGTTATCAGAAAAGGCTTCACCTTCCGTTTGGGAATGACTCAGAGAAGCACAGTGTCTTTTCATGAAGGGTTTTCTCATAACGTTTTGATAGCAGTTGCTCCCTTTGACTACCGGTTCTGGGTCTACGACAAGACGAGCTTGAGTGTGGTTGTGTATCAGAGAACAGAATGGGAGCATTGCCACTGCATGGAAACAAAAATCATAATGACAACAATAACATAGCATTATAAAGCGCCTTGCCAAAGGTTCTCGGCGCAAACAATCCACACTCTCGCTAACAATCTCGCTAACACTCTCGCTAACACTCTCGTGTACACAACGGGCTGCCTACCTGGGTAATGCCGACTGAAGAGCTGCCTGCCGGCGTTTCATTCAGTCGTTTCCCGTATCATCCAGTCAATATCGTTCACTCAGTGTCCTTATTTCCTTCATTCTTTCAATATATTATGCAGGGTGAGTGCTAAGTGTAACGTGTCATCCATACTAATGGCCAAAGTAGCCTTCTCTTCCGAAAATTGGTGATGGGATTTAAGTGTGAGCAAGATGTTATGTGTGCGTTCACACACGGAACCTCGGTTTATAGTCTCATTCGAAAGACTATTTAGGAAATGGAGTCAGAACCAATGTTAACGCAGAGGGAAAAAATTCCCCTGTGCTGAAACAGCCCGGCGGAGATTCGAACCCGCAACCCCAGGGTCACCAAGATTACGAGTCCGGCGCTCTACCACCAAGCTGGAAAAAAAAAAGCAAAAAAACCAAGGAAAAAAGCGACTTGTGTTCGCTCACCTCTGGCGATGCGCAGGACTCTCATGACGCGGATGATGGTGGGGTTGATGGGAATGACATTGGTCCGCATCTCCTCCAGGACAATGCCCACGATGGACAGGATGACGATCATGATGTCCAGCTGGTTCCAGCGGTCGCGGATGTAGCGGACGAAGCCCAAGGACACGATCTTCATGATAGCCTCCAGGATGAACACGCTGGTGAAGAAGTAGTTGAAGATCTTCAGGGCAAACTCCAGTTGCTGGAACGATATGGGGACAGAGTGAAGAGTCGTGGGAAGCTAGTTCAGCAGGACAGAGAACAAAAGATTGAAGCATTTTGGTGAGAGAGGAACACATCGGGCAAGCAATGTCTGTGAAATGTTTTTTCCTGAGCAGACTGTATCAAACTGTCGCCGCCGCCGCCGCTGCTGCTGCTGCTCCTACTACAATTGCTGCTGCTGCTGCTCCTACTACTACTGCTGCTGCTGCTGCTGCTGCTGCTACTGCTGCTACGTCTACTACTACTACTACTACTACTACTACTACTACTACTACTACTACTACTACTACTACTACTGCGCAAGTGTATGATTCGCCCTCCCAACCCATTTTTTTTTTTTTAGGAAAACTAGAGGAGGGACGCCGAAAGGGAGTTGGGGGGGGGGGTGGAGGGGGGAGGAAGATGGACAGCGGTGTGAGTTGGGGGAGGGTGACGTCACCAAATGATTTCACAACTAAGATTATTGGTTGAAAATATAAAGATGAAGAAAAAAGGTACCTTTATATTTTCAAGTTATATGGAAAAGGTACAGCAGTCAACATTTCTTCTAAGATTATTGGTAATTTCACCACTACTGGAACTGTTCTACTATTTCTCCTACCGCTGCTGTGTTGCTGTTGTTGCTGCTACCGCTGCTGCTGAAATTACCACTACTGCTACTACT
>JADBJO010000051.1:411589-414089 GCA_016801955.1 Conus betulinus | reverse complement strand
AGGACAAGCAAGTTGATGATGTTGAATGGAAATGTTTACTTACTTGTTGGTCCACGCCAACCGCGTCCAGTCCCGTGTACATGATCTGCACCCAGCCGTCCTTGGATGCCAGAACGAACAGTGCCATCAGCGCCTGCAAGGACAAGGCAATGGTGACACTGTCCAGTGTTCTTTCTGCTGATTTTTGTTTTGTTTTCTTAGTGTTGTTGTTGTTGTTGTTATTGTGAATGGTTTTAATAGTTGTTGATGTGGTTGGTATTTACACCTAAATGCATTGAAGGAATCAAATGCGCGCGCGCGCGCGCGCGCGCGCGCGCGCGTGTGTGTGTGTGTGTGTGTGTGTGTGTGTGTGTGTGTGTGTGTGTGTGTGTGTGTGTGTGTGTGTGTGTGTGTGTGTGTGTGTGTGTGTGTGTGTGTGTGTGTGTGTGTGTGTGTGTGTGTGTGTGTGTGTGTGTGTGTGTGTGTGTGTGTGTGTGTGTGTGTGTGTGTGTGTGTGTGTGTGTGTGTGTGTGTGTGTGTGTGTGTGTGTGTGTGTGTGTGTGTGTGTGTGTGTGTGTGTGTGTGTGTGTGTGTGTGTGTGTGTGTGAGAGAGAGAGAGAGAGAGAGAGAGAGAGAGAGAGAGAGAGAGAGAGAGAGAGAGAGAGAGAGAGAGAGTGCGTGTGCTTATATATGTGAGTGTGTGTGCACATGTGCGTGTGTGTGTGTGTGTGTGTGTGTGTGTGTGTGTGTGTGTGTGTGTGTGTGTGTGTGTGTGTGTGCGTGCGTGCGTGCGTGCGTGCGTGCGTGCGCGCGTGCGTGCGTGCTTTTTTTTTTCGACCTCTGATGTAATTGATGCTTTGGTATTATCATCAGTATCATTACTGTTGCTGTTTTGTTGTTGCTGGCTTTTACATACTGACAATGTCCAGGCCGTCAAAGATGTGGTTGACTTCTACGTTCTTCTTGTCCTCTTTATTGCTGATTTTAGAAGTCAGTGGCGTCGGCACCGGGAGGGCCAGGGAGATACCGCCAACCCATCCCCATCAACAATTAGGAGGGTGGAGGTAGGCAAAATATTATACCCCCCCCCCTCTCCTATTTAAAACAAGAAATATGGACATGGTAAGGTGTGTCACCATCATTCCATCTCCTTCTTGTTGTTAGAGGAATATGGAAGATCAGTAAACACCCCCTCTAAAAACCTGGAAAATAAAATTTCCCCCCCCCTGCTTGTAATATATTATGTCCCTCCCTCCACTCCGTTTTTATGGAAATTTGGAAGATGAGAAGTTCCCCTCCCATCCCCACCTTTTAGCTCCCTGCAAAATATCTTTCACGGTATATAGTGGACACTCCGAACGCAGCTCGACGACGACCTCGACTTCGCTGACGACCTGGCGCTCCTGTCACACAGCCACAGCCAGATGCAGGACAAGGCCACTCGCCTGGAGACCACATCAGCCAGGACAGGGCTCAAGATTAACAGGAAGAAGACCGAGCTGATGAAAATCAACACCACTGCCAACACATCAGTCACAGTCGGTGGAGAGCCCATCAGGGAGGTGGAGTCTTTCGTCTACCTGGGAAGCGTGGTTGACCCACAGGGATGCACGGACCGAGACGTCATAGCCAGAATCGGCAAGGCAAGAGCAGCTTTCGTCATGCCCAAGAACATCTGGGCATTTAGAGGAATCAGCATAAGAACCAAATTCCGCATCTTCAACTCCAGTGTGAAATCAATTCTGCTCTACGGATGCGAGACATGGTGGACAACACAGACGATGCAACAAAAGATTCAGACATTTTTCAACACCTGTCTGTAGCGCATCTACAAAATCCGATGGCAGGACAAGATCCGAAACGAAGATCTGTGGGAGCGTGCGGGACAGGAACCAGTGGTCAAGCAGATATTGCGTAGGAAGTGGGGCGGGATCGGACACACCCTCAGGAAGCCAGCATCACACGCCAAGCCCTGACCTGGAACCCACTGGGAAAAGAGAAATAGAGGCAGGCCTTGCAACAGCTGGGGGCGACATTGAGGCGGAGTCGAAACAACAAGGGACCAACTGGACTGGAATGACCAGAACAGCCCAGAACAGAGTGCGATGGCGAAGGGTCGTCGATGGCCTATGCTCCTCCGGGAGAGATGGGCATAATGAATGAAAATATCTTTCGATGCCACTGGTGGTAGTAGTAATAGTAATAGTAGTTGTAGTGCTAGTAGTGGTAGCCGTGGTAGCAGCAGCCAGCTGTAGTAATAGTAGGAGTGGTAGTTGTAACAGCAACATTATTATTATCAGTAGTAGTAGTAGTAGTAGTAGTAGTAGTAGTAGTAGTAGTAGTAGTATATCATATTATCGCTGCTATCATTATCATTATCATTAATATTATCATTGTGATTTTCATCATCATTATAATTGCTGTTATTGTCGTTATTATTGTTATCATTTTCGTCCTCATAATTATTATCATTTTCATTATCATAATTTCAGTTGTTGTTGTAAATATGATAATACTGCCA
>JADBJO010000051.1:399089-404089 GCA_016801955.1 Conus betulinus | reverse complement strand
GTTCAAATGTATTTCATGTAAAGCTATAGCGGAGAGAAGACAGGGGTCCTTACTGGTGTTCAATGTATTTCATGTAAAGCTATAGCGGAGAGAAGACAGGGGTCCTTACTGGTGTTCAATGTATTTCATGTAAAGCTATAGCGGAGAGAAGACAGGGGTCCCCACTGGTGTTCAATGTATTTCATGTAAAGCTATAGCGGAGAGAAGACAGGGGTTCATGTATTTCAAAGCTATAGCGAGAGAAGACAGGGGTCCTCCACTGGTGTTCAATGTATTTCATGTAAAGCTATAGCGGAGAGAAGACAGGGGTCCTCACTGGTGTTCAATGTATTTCATGTAAAGCTATAGCGGAGAGAAGACACTATAGCGGAGAGAAAGACAGGGGTCCCCACTGGTGTTCAATGTATTTCATGTAAAGCTATTACGAGAAGACAGTTCCACCTGTTTTCATGTAAAGCTATAGCGGAGAGAAAACAGGGGTCCTCACTGGTGTTCCATGTGCTTCATGTAAAGCTATAGCAGAGACAGGGGAGAAGTGAGGGGTCCTTACAGGGTGTTCCATGTGTTCCATGTCAATCTAGAGTTCAGTTTCATGAGGATAGAGAGAAACAGGGTTTACTTTCCACGGCTATAGCGGTTCCATGTGTTCCATGTCATAGCGGAGCGGGAGAAGTGAGAGCAGCGAGGAGAGTAGAAGAAAGGGTTTCTTACGGGTTCCCCATGTGTTCCATGTCAATCATGAGGAGAGAAAGGGAGTACTCGTGCCGACTCAGAAAACAGCCTTTGGGCTCTGGGCACCAGGAGCAATTCCAGTCCTGCAACAAAACCCCAAAATACCATTCAACAACACAACAACAGCAGCAGCAACATCAATAACAGCAACAACAAGAACAACAGAAACAACAAGAACAACATCAACAACAGCAACAACAATGACAACAACGACAGCAACGACACACAGCAACAACAACAACACCATGAACAGCAGCAGCAGCAGCCGATGCAACAGCACTAGCAACAGCAACAGCAACAACAGCAACAGCAGCGGCAACAACAACAGCAGACGCAGCAGCAGCAGCAACATCAACGACACAACAGCTACAGCAGCATCAACAACTCCAGCAGCACCAGCAGCACCAGCAGCAGCAGTAGCAGCAGCAGCAACAACAACAACAACCACAAGAAAAAGAAAAGACAGAAAACACACCCAACAAGATAAGTACTGACTGGACCAATTTGCATGATGACTAGAAATGTCAACATGATTGTTTTAATCAGAAAAAGCAAAAGCGGATGAAAGAAATGACTGATGTTCTTCTTTTTCTATAATCGAATATCAAAACCTAGCCAGCTACATAGCTATACAAGGCTCTGTTCATGGTGAAAACACGTCGCAAACAAACGGAACAGAAAAGTACGTGAGTATAATAATGCGACTTCTTAAGAACGTAAAATTTTGTGAGACCTTCAAAGAACATGTGGACAATACCGGTTAAAGCTCACGAATCTTGATATATGTAGATGGCATGTAATGGAACTGTTTTCATCTCATAGTGAAGCATTCATAATCCTCTTGTTTCAGTTCTTTGCCGATGTGGCTTGACTTATAGATATAAGGTCAGTAGAAGATACTCAGTATAGCCTCCGCCACCAGAGCTTTTTTCTTTATCAAAATGCTGTTTTGCAGGAAACAGATCCGTTTTCGTTTTCATATGATTTCAATATGAGACTTCAACCATTCCAAATACAGAACTCATAAGATATAAGATTATTTCCTTTAGCCGATGGATGCACTATAATCAAATCAAGGAGGAAGCTGATCGGAAAGTAAACGCAATGGAGCCACAGGAAAACTCAGTTCGACTTAATGCATCGTTATAAAACTGACTCATTTAAACATAACTGACAGGAAAGAAAAAAACAACATTGAATTACTAGACAAATAGTCTGTGGAACTTCAAAATAAACGGCCAGTTGGTACACCCGTCTGAAGTTTCACAAGCTTGTTTAATTTACATCTTTTCCATTCTGAAGAAAAAGATCCTACGAATTAAACGTTGGCAGTCAGGCGCTGTATTTCCAAGTTCCATACTTTTTCTGGGTATCAGTATGTTTTGGAGGTCTATAATCTGAGAGGTTCGTAGTAAAAAAATGATCAGAACGTTTGCCTGCGGAGCCGACGGCCGTGAGTTCGAATCACACATGGGTCGGATTTCTTCCGCTTCAAAAGGGTCTCAGTCCACCCGTCAGTCACGTGGTGCGGTGTAACTCGTACAGTTCACCATCCCTACAAACGGTTGGCTATGAAAATTTCACCCCCCCCCCCCCCCTCCACCTTTTTTATGATTTTCAAGTCTTTCTTAAAAAGACGTTGATGGTGGATATTTCCTGCATTACACAGTTTTTCCAGTTGGTTTTCACTGTATTCTCCTTTCTCTTCTCATGGAAAAAGAGTCTGGTTAGGCAACATATCAAGTAACGTCAACAGAAGAAGAACAAAAAGAAGAAGACAAAAGGAGGAGGAGGAGGAGGAGGAGGAGAGGAGCAGCAGCAGCAGCAGCAGCAGCAGCAACAGCAGAAGAAGAAGAGAAGAAGAAAGAAAGAAAGAAGAATGTGAAGAAGAAGAATGAGAAGAAGAAGAAGAAGAAGAAGAAGAATGAAGAAGAAGAAGAAGAAGAAGAAGAAGAAGAAGAAGAAGAGAATGCGAAGAAGAAAGCGAAGAAGAAGAAGAAGAAGAAGAAGAAGAAGAAGAAGAAGAATGTTTGAATGCTGCGAAGAAGAAGAAAATGCGAAGAAGAAAAATGCGAAGAAGAAGAATGAAAGAAGAAGAATGCGAAGAAGAAGAAGAATGCGAAGAAGAAGAATGCGAAGAAGAAGAAGAATGCGAAGAAGAAGAAGAAAATGCGAAGAAGAAGAATGCGAAGAAGAAGAAAAATGCGAAGAAGAAAAAAAAGAATGCGAAGAAGAAGAAGAAGAAGAATGCGAAGAAGAAGAAGAAGAAGAAAGAAGAAGAAGGAGGAGGAGGAGAGGAGGAGGAGGAGGAGGAGGAGGAGGAGGAAGGAGGAGGAGGAGCAGGAGGAAGAGGAGGAGGAAGGAGGAGGAGGAGGAGGAGGAGAAGAGAAGAAGAAGAAGAAGAAGAAGAAGAAGAAGAAGAAGAAGAAGAGAACAACAACAACAAGGATAAGAAGGAACAGAAGAGGAGGAGGAGGAGGAGGAGGAGGAGAGGAGAGGAAAAAGGAGGAGGAGGAGAAGGAAGAGGAAGAGGTGGCTGAGGAGGGAGGAGGAGGAGGAGAGGAGGAGAAGAAGAAGAAGAAGAAGAGAAGAAGAAGAAGAAGAAGAAGAAGAAGAAGAAGAAAGAAGAAGAACAACAACAACAACAACAACAACAATAACAGCAACAGCAGCAACAATAGCAATTACAAATATAACAACGAGAGGAAATATTGTAAGAAGAACGTGTTGAAAAACAAAAAAAACAAACAAACAAACAAAAAAAAAAAACAGGGACTAGAAGAACAATACGAAGAAGACCAACTCTCACCGTTTCGTCAATGGCATTCCGGGTCTTCTTCATCCCCGCCCAGCTCGCCCTCACCCTTGTCCAGCGCGACCTTGACCTCAGGCAGGTCCAGGAGGTTCTTGGCCTTCAGGTGCTCCTCCCTGAGGTTCCGCTGCCCAGCGAGTTGAGCGTGCGGTGGCTGGTGAAGGAGTTCTGACGACTGAGCTCAAAGGAGTTGCAGATGCTGCGTCCGGAACTGATGGAGTTGTTGCGGCTCCAGCTGTGGTTGCTCTTGATGGAGTTCCTTGGCGTCAGCGTCCGTCGGTGACCTTTGACCGAGTTCTGTGGACTGAGCGCTCGCTGGTTGTTCAAAGGTAAGTGGCCGTTGCAATCACTACAGGGAAAAAAAAAAATAAAAAGAATGTCGGAAATCAGAATCGGGATTTGGAAGTGAAATAAGATTAAGTCAGAATCTGACTCAGAGTTTGATGTCCCGAATCTCCATCAGAATCACTTTATAATTTCTTAATCTAAAATTTTTGAATATAGATACGTTTTTCATTTTCATGTTACAAAAACGTGACAGTACTAAATCTATGTTCCGTCCAAGCACACTCTACAGTACAAATGAAAACTGTGAATTCCCGAAGAGATAAGTGTTGTGAATGTGAAAGTTATTAACATGACTTTGATTTGAAAATATTCAGAGGACAAAAATGCTCAAAAGACAAAACTATATTAAACAGGGATTTCAAGGAAACTCACTTTTTTCTTTCGTTTCTTTTCTTTTTGATAATATCGTCATTGGCTTGCTTGATTCTCCTAAATGGCCTAGACGCAAATTATCTTTAACCGAGCATAACTCAAGCTGAAATTCTTCAACAGAAACAAACAGACAAACTAAAGTAATAATTAAAAAGCAAACTCAAAAACCCAAATCTCGTACTTAGATAGTCAAATCAAATTTTCCCCCGATCTCATTATTGTTATTTGTGATTTCTTTAAATATTTGCCCTAAAGGATGACTGTAATGAATTAAAAGCATCTGTTGTCAAATATTTCAGTTGATATTTCGCTAGTGTTACATAAGGAAAGTTGATATGACCTCTGGTGTAATTGAATGATATAATTATGATCTGCGCTAGAATCATAAACACTTAGTCTCCAGGATTATCATAGTAAAATGTGGAGAAGGGGGGGGGGATTGTAACATCTGTCTGCCGTGATCAAATGGAGAACAGTTCAAACTTTGGCAAAATTGTTACCTGCAAGTACAGACTAACACTATCACTTGTTATGTCGCCTGATATCACCATAATTATACACCATTTCTTGTTCATCGATCTTCAGTCCTTATGATACAGTCCACGTGGTATTCGTGTGTGTGTGTGTGTGTGTGTGTGTGTGTGTGTGTGTGTGTGTGTGTGTGTGTGTGTGTGTGTGTGTGTGTGTGTGTGTGATAGATATCAAAGTCTTATTTTCCATTAGAGCTCGTGCAATT
>JADBJO010000051.1:391589-394089 GCA_016801955.1 Conus betulinus | reverse complement strand
CCCCCGCCCCCGCCCCTTTCCGCCGGTGGTTCTTCAGTTTCCAGCTGCTGCTGCGCTGGCTGCCTCGGCTGCCGGAGCGGTAGAGGCGTGGGGGGTCTGGGGGAACCCTTGTGGCTCAGGCTGGACTGTGTGTGGTGTGTGGGGGAGGGTTATAGAACAGCATGAAAATATTATGAGAACGAAAAGACCACCCCCTCAAAACACAAAAAACCAACTAGTAAACAAACACGCAAAAAAAAAACAGACCAGCAAACAAGCAACAAACAAACAAAGCAAGCAAACAAACAAGCAAGCAAACACACGTAGACAAACAAAACAATACAAACAAGCAAACAAGTAAACAAACAAGCAAGTAAACAAGCAAGCAAGCAAACAAACAAGAAACAAGCAAGCAAGCAAACAAACAAGCAAGCGCACAAACAGACGAACAAACAAACAATCAAATAAAACATAGAAACAAGCAAGCAAGTAAGTAAACAGGGAAAAAACACAAAACCAACAATCAAGCAGTCAAACAAACAAACAAACAAAACAGGAAGGTCCAGCGAGGTACAAGAAACGGAAGGTACAACATAATAACTTCCCGCACAATACAACACAGACACAAACAGACATTTACACACACACACACACACACACACACACACACACACACACACACACACACACACACACACACACACACACACACACACTCACACACACACACACACACACACACACACACACACACACACACACACACACACACATACCACACACATATGCCTTGTGGAAGTGTACAGGAGACAAAAACAACAACAACAACAAACAACAAAAAACAAAAAAAAAAAACACACATGCTTGCGCCCGGACACACACAACTTCAACGAGTGTTATTGTCAATATCTACGTTGTTATCTTCAATGCCATCTTTTTTTACATCTCTTTCGTCGTCGTCATCATATGACTGTCCTCGTTGTCATCCTCATCATCATTATGAAAAACGAAAACAGCAGCATCAGAAACAGCCGCAGTATGAATTACAGTAACGGTGTCGGCTCTTTATAATCATCATCATCATTGTCCTTGTTCTCGTTGTCGTGATCATCATCATCAATGCACTGTCATCGTCATCATCGCCATCTAGCGTACAGATACGGCGGACAAAAATAAAACTAGACGGGAATACGGGAGAATGTAGACCTCCACAGAAATGGGACAGATTCCTGATCAATTTAAGAATCTGTCATTTGTTCCGGATCTGTGCTACGGAACCAAAGCAAAATCAAATGAGATCACCCTGGGACCTCGTTGTATCTTTTACCAAATTTCTTCAAATCGGTTGAAACGTATTTACGTTATTAAAAACAAGTTCTTAATGAGTCCGCCAAAAGCAGGGATAAAAAAAAATACAAGACAAAGCACGACGCGTTTGGACCTCTTGTCTTTTGTTTGGCCTTGGTTTTGGTGGACACGTTAAGAATTATTTACAAACTTTGTTTCAGTTTCCGTCTGCAGACATCTCAGTTTGGAACTAAGTTACACGTAGTCTCGTTGACAGACAGACAAACAGACCAACAGACGTAGGGGAACACACAATCTTCTTGGCGGAGGTAACCCACCAGCACTGGGATGTCCAACTCACGTTGCTTTTGTCCACTTCCACGGAGAGCGTGCTGCGGTTCATGTTGACGGAGACAGTGAGCTTGTTGTTGTCCTTGAGCACGCCCTCGTTGGGCGAGCCTTGGGGCGTGGCCATGGGCGTGCCCATGGGAGTGGCCGCCGTGTGGGTGATGATGGGTGGGTTTAGAGGCCCCTCGGGGACCTGAGGGTCCGGCTGCTGCTGTTGACTGTTGAGGTGGTTGTCCTCCTTGACGCTGATGGCTGTCACTGATACAGGTGGAGGGAGGGCTTTCATCTTCTTCTCTGTGGGAGGAATGATAGCGAACAACACACAGTGAACAATGGCGTCCGTTGTATACAAGATGTGTTTTATTTCATGCCACCAGATCGTGCGTTGTATAGATCTGTTTTTTTTTTATCCTACGGGGGATCGCAGTACCTTGGATTGTGGTTTCGCTCAGAGCCTAGAAATCATTTAATATGAGATATTGTAGAGTCCAAACGGTTTGGTACCAGTGTTAATTCCTTCTCATTCGCCATTTTGTAGGGGAGTGGGGGGGAGGGGGGAGGTTAGCCAAGGTATGGAGAAGGGCGAAGTGGCTGTGTAGATGGGTGTAGAGAAGAGGGGGGAGGGGGTAGTCACTTTGGAAGGCATGATAGCATTGAACGAGAGCTCTAAGGAAGGGTGGCACTACACAACCTCATCCATGTAGATATGTAGGCAATCATGTATACATCTATGTGTAACTAAATGTACGTGTACGTAGACAATGCCATCTTTGATATAGTGGAATCCATCAAGCCAACATCACCAACTGCAGAAGGAAGTGGCTCGGTATCCCACCTGCTTTCACTGACTCTTTATTGTCGCCCAGCACAGCTTAAGCTACCCCTG
>JADBJO010000051.1:381589-386589 GCA_016801955.1 Conus betulinus | reverse complement strand
ACATACACGCACACACACACACACACACACACACACACACACACACACACACACACACACACACACACACACGTACGCGCGCACGCACAAACGATACAGGATGATTAAATACACTTTGTTACACACGTGAGTCAAAACTGGGCTAAACCCCATAATTACTGAGTGAGTCAGACAACTGATCAAAGATTTATGAAGATACCACGTCAAACAGATAATAATCATATGATCAAAAGATCTACGCTCAAACAGCTCAAAATTAAATCAGAACAATTTGGATGCCAACAGCCATACCATCGCTTAAATAAGTAAGACACATCAGCAATCATTTAACACTCACATCAGAAAAAAAAACTAAGTAAGTTATCCCGATATCAAAATCTTAAATTGTTTTACTCAGATATGAAGACTTTAAATAAATCTGTCAAGCCCTAAAACATGTGTCAAGTATCTAATTATAATTGAAAGAAATTAACGACAGATGAAGCCTAAAAGCAAACCTTCACGTTTTTGAATTGTAGCGTCAATCAGAAAACGCTCGCCGTTTAACATGATCAAAATAAAATGCAAACTCAAACAGCTGATCCTCAGATCTCTGACATAGAGAGCTTCTAATATTCTACACTACCAATCGTTAAAGTATGATACTAAAGAGCTGAGCCGTAAGCGATTCAAAACACTATGTCAAACTAACATCCATATCACTAAAATATGGAACACAATCATCTGTCAGAACATGCAAATTTAGAGTCAAACGTTCAATATTAAAATCATTTCACCACGGGAATAACTGTCTAGCAGGCAAGAAGCTAACCATTACTTAACAAAAAATGGGTGTTAGAATCACATGCATTCTGTACTTGCATTCATTATCTTAAACACGTATTCATTATAATTCATCTGAATCTCACTGAGACATTCACAGTCACTACATAATATTTCTATCCATGTTGGGGGGGGGGGGGGGGGGGGGGGGGGGGGGGGGGGGGGGGGGGGGGGGGGGGGGGGGGGGGTGGTGGTGGTAGGGGGGGGGGGTGAGGATAGGGCGAGGTTGGGGGAAGGGGTTGGTGGAGAGGTGGGGGGATGGGGGGGGGGGGGGGGGGGGACAACACTAGTTAATTAACCGAAGCTTAGATCTCTCATGACAAGCCTCAGGTCCTGTCTTTTTAAAACCATGCCTTACGAGTTGAAATGACACAAGATGGACTAACCTGGAAGACGGTAACAAGGGACCACAAGAGACTGTCAAAATTCGCGCGATCAGTCACGCAGCCGCTGCTGGCATTGTAGCGCTCATGGCAGGAGCAGCGAGTGCCGTCGGGGCGGGCACAATATCTACCACCAAAGACACTCATGCCAAGGATACTGCATGCCGCCACAGGAGGAAGGAAGGAAGGATGAAGAAAAGCAAAGCAAACACGTCAGGTCAAACTGATCCGCTTGCTGCAAACTGTTACTCATTCATTTTTAGTTGTTTGTTTTTTTTTATATTGGGGTGGGGGGGGAGCTTGGGAGTGGGGGGAAAATCTTTGTGGCGGTGGGGTTTGGGAGAAGAGGGGTTCGGGCGGTAATCCGAAGCTAGTGGTCAGATCAGAATGAATGGATGGATTGCTGCCTTCCAAACTTTAGTGAACATTTTGGTTCTGGACAGAAATAAGTGAGAAGACATTTATTTCTGGACTCAGGAATTACAGAAATAGGTCAGAAGACATTTATTTCTGGATTCAGGCGCTCATAACTTTTAAGCACCGAACGAAAACATCCCTGAAGCGCTTAAAAGTCACTCAGGCTTGACTGAAACTTTTCTTTCAAAACGTTCCGCTGGGTTCTTTGTCTGCTTTCACCTGTCAATAACTGCTCATCAGTTCAAATCTGTTTTTCTTCCGCAGTTCAGCTGTCAGATTTCTGTTAATGGATTTCGCCAAGTTTTTATTCCTCTTTATATTGTCAGTTTTCTGTCAATAGGTTTCGCCTAGTTCATCTCACACTTTCATCTGTGAATAAGCTGTTGATTCGTGTAGCCAGGCTCATTTCCACTTTTTTCTTTTTTTTCAGTTTTTTGTCTTTGAGTTTCGCTGGCTGTTTTCTTCCACTTTTTCTTTGTCATTTTTTTTGTCAGTGAGTTTCACCAGATTTTTCTCGAAATTTTTATCTACTAATCTTTTCAAATGAATTCATTCATTTATCCATTTTCTGTCAGTGAGTTAGTCTGGGTTCTCTTGTTTAGCTAGTTTTCTTCCTCCTGTTTTCAATTGTCGTTTGTCGGTCAATACATTGATTCTTGCGGTCCTTTCCGTTTTTCATCAATTAAGTATTTGTCGATGAATGTGAGCAAGTCGTTCTTCCTGTTCATTTGTTTTATTTGGCGGTTTTCTGTCTAGCCAGATTTTCCTTCCATTTTTCACCGTCACTTTCGGTGAGGTCATTCGTCAAGTTCGTTCAATTTTCGTCTCTAACTTTTGTTTCAGTGAGTTTCGCCAAGTTATTCTGCTTTTCCCCTGTCAATAGTTTTTTCTTCAGCGAGTTTAGCCATTTCTTCTTCCTGATTTTATCTATAAATTTTCTGTCAGTGAGTTTAACCAGATCTTCCGATTCTCATTTATAATTGTTCTCTCACTGAGACCAGCAAGGCCATTCTTCCCGTTTGCATGTTTGGATTTTTTCAGTGAATTTATCCAGGTTTTTCCTGTATTCATCTTTCAGTGTCCTGTCAATGACTTTATCCAGTTCGTCCTGTTCTCACTCGTCGTTTATCTGTACATAAATAAATTCATATTCTCCTTCTTGATTTTCGTTCATCAAATCGTGGTCAATAATTTCAACCGCGTATTTCCTCCCATTTTCACTTGTCATTTATCTATTAGCTAGTGCAGACAAATGTTGTTCACGTTTGTACCTGTCAATTGTCTGTCAGTGAGTCTAGCGTTTTTGTTTTGTTTTGTTTTTTGTTTTACCTGTTTTCTTCTGTTAATGATTTGTCAAGGAAGGGAGTTTTGCACTTTCCTCTTCCTGTTTTCGGCTATCGGTATTCTAACAATGAGAGAAATTAGGTTCTTCGTCCCGAAGGTTAAAGCACTTTATTTTTAACCCTGCTTTTATGTGTCATTTATTGTCAGAACTTTACCTCCGTTCTTCATTCATTTTCATCTGTCAAGTCTTTTTTTATGATTTCTTTGATTATGTCAATGAATGGAGCCATGTTCAATTGTTCCCTCTTTTTACCTGTCGATTTTCTCTTAGCTTAGCCAGATTTTTTATTCTTATTTTCACTGATCATCAATAAGTTGAAAACGTTTCTTCCCTTTTCTGTCCTTTATTTAATAAGTATGAAGTATTTTTGGTCGTAGGGAGCATGAAAGTAATTGAGTACGGAAAAGTACGTGAGCGTGAATTCACAGCAGTGAGGGGTAGGCCAATATCTGTTTGAAAGATCGGACAAAACCATGTATTCCCTTGCACCAACAATGCTTTCTCCTGAGGTCAAGTACCTTGAGTGCAGAGGTCTGATATTCAAATTCCAGGGTAAGCAGGAATAAACCGTCTGAACCACATCTCGAATTCCTAGAAGTAGGGGACACATTCTTTCAAGTCCTCCGTTCTCCGTTGTATCTCTGGTATCATGTTTGGCCTAAACGTTAATCATTTCTGGAAGACAGGGGAGTATATGTGGTAACATGTTTTTACAGAGATCCACTCGAAGTCATCGGACAGGAGTTTTCGAAGTTCAAAAAGAATTGACGTTGTGCATGCCGCGTGATGGTATCACTTTCTGTACATATTCCTATCATTCAAGGGGTAAAGAGGTCCATAGCGTGTGCCCTGTGATGACCTACATAGAGTGAATGTTGTAGAAGGCTGCGATTGAAAGCAACACGTGGCACGATGATTTCATGGCAGATCCCACCATAATTGTGAATTGAATTGTATCACCTCAAGTCATTTTCCTACATCCTGCAATTCTTAAAGGAAATGTACCATTTTATTTTGTGTGATTCATATGTTACCTGTGATCACGAAAATGGGTTAGACTGAATTTTTCATGTCAGGCATTGACTCAGTTTTGGATAACAAAGTGTGGATATAGGTCTGCCTTGACATGGCCAGCAAAGCCAGCTGGACTACAAAAACATGACTTGTTTTTCGACTTTTACTAAACATCAAACTGTAAAATTCAAATTACGAAGTTTAATGACCGAAAATTAAAATATAGTAGCTTTTCTGTAGATTTACAATCATCCCAGTCGTCCCGATACTCTTTAATATATCTTTTGTAAGGTGAACAGATGCCATTTTGTCATCATTTGTAGGCTACAGTGATGACGTCCAAGAGCAGTGAGCAGCAGGTTTTATTTATCTGTCCCTGCAATCGTTTCATCTTTACGCGATACTCTTCTTTGTCATCTGCACGAAAATCTTTGCAGTTATTTTACACACATTGAGTTGACTTGTACACACACTTGCACAATATTCGGGCGATTGTTTTGCAGTTGTACGATATTTGATACGTATCTTTAATATCAATGGGGCATTCGACATTTTGTTTCAGACGTGTATATTTGACGCAAACATTTCTATACCCTTCATGATGACAGCTAAAACTGACGACACCAGGGCTTTTTTTTTTTTATCTAAACAGGAGCATACGGATATTCAGAGAAATGTTCTTTAGTCGAATCTAATGTATAATCCTTACCACCTGCCAGTTATCTTAATAAGTATTAGCAAGTTTTATTCATGTAAATGAATAAAACAAAATGCAAAAAGTTGATGTATAACTCCACAACAGATGGCGTAGACAGCTGGTGAGCATTATGCAATAGACCTTTTTGTTGAACGTCTTTTAATCACAGAATGATGGTCAGATAATGTCTTTCTTCCATGCAGAATAAGAAGGCTCTCCACCATCCATTCATTTCACATAGCTAAGCACTGCTTGGAATTGCCTCTCTACTGACTATTTATTAATTAACTCACTAATCAGCCAAAAGAAGCGGGCGAAGGCA
>JADBJO010000051.1:359089-366589 GCA_016801955.1 Conus betulinus | reverse complement strand
GCAACGTACGTGGCGGATTGACAGCGTCTGAAAGTCATCTGACGATGAACTATGGGTTGTATATGAAGCTGCCTTGAAAGTGGACAACTTGCGGTCCTATCAAGTTTTTCTGCCTGTTTGTTCTGGGCCACTGCAGAACAAAAAAAAAAAAAAAAAAAAAAAAAACCCAAAAAACCAAAAAAAAAAAAAAAAAAAAAAAAACAAGGATTGCTATGCTCTCAAAGAATGAAAAAACAACATACCATTAGTTAGGAAGGAGAATGGACAGCGTGTTTCTACAATCCAGGGCCACAAGGATCTCATAAGGCGAAAAGATCACCAGTTATTTTGGTGGGTTGTTGAAACGAAATTATGTTAGCAAATAATGATCAGAGTAATGGATAAATATGTAGATAACGCAAGAAGCACCAAAACATTATAAATAAAATACATATTTTTTTTTATTTCATGTTACCAGCTGTTAATACGAAAGAAAAAGATAAGCAGACGACAACAGCATAACAAAAATAACCAATGGTTTCCCAAAACCTGCAGAGATTTACCAATAACCCTGAAAGGGAAATTACTCTCGAAGAAACCAATGCAGCACTGAAAAATATGAGAATGATAGAAGACATGAAACTGACGGGTACACTTGTGAATTCTTTCATTTTTTAAAAAACAAATTGTGGGATTTGAGTTTAAGTCACTTAATGAAAAGTTGGACAGAAACGAATTATCAATAACAGAAACGAAATGAGACAAACTTAAAGAATGCATTCAAAACTGGAAGCCTTTTACACTAATTAAGTGTGTATACAAAACTGAGCCATCTTGCGTAGCAAATAGAACAAAATCAGTTCGGCCAACTTTAATCGACGACGACCAGATGGGTTTTTTGTACCTAGGAGATTTGTAGGAGATAATGTTACACCGATATACGGCTTGATGTGCTATCCAACACAACACAATCTTGCAGGCTACTGATATATATATATATATATATATATATATATATATATATATATATATATATATATATATATATATATATATATATATATATATATATATATATATATATATATATATATGAATTTTAAAAGAAAAGGAAGTTTTGAAATCGATTTTAAAGCTTCCTTTTACCATTCTGTTTTTAACAGATGTTGCTCCCCATGGGGTCGAGCATTTTAAGAATTTTATTAGGCATTTTAGTGGTATTTTGGATATATATATATATATATATATATATATATATATATATATATATATATATATATATATTTTTTGAAGAGGCTTAAACACAGTTGACTGGGATTTCAGTATCGAAGTAGCGAGAGCTTTCGGATTTGGAAATTATATTTGTTACTAGATCATAACATTCTTTAAGACATTAAAACTCCTGTAACTGTAATTGTAAATGGGCAAAGATCACATCGGCTTGAAATCAGCTGGGATTGCTGACAAGGGGGTCCCAAACCACCTTATCTCTTTATTTTCTGTGTTTAGGTTTTGAAACATATAATCAAACAGAATTAAAATGTCAGCGGAATTAATAATGATATATACAACGCAAACGTGCACTTTTGCAGGCGATACAAAAACCTTTCAAAATGGCGGTCAGAGAACGGTAGAAAGAAACTCCAGGGACGGTTTGACAGCAGAAGTGTTTGGCCCTAAGAAGGCCGTGCCGCATCAAGGTCATTACTCCCAAGTGCCCTTCTACTGCCATTTTTTTTTTCTGGCGCTGCCGCAACTTTTGGATGGGTGGACGTCTCAAGGCGTGCTTTTTACACGGACGTCTTACTCCACTGCTAACGGACACCTGTTCTAAGTTGGGAAATTTAAGCCTTCTGAGATTCACTTTTGTTCCTCATGGACCAGATTAGTTGCCTCTGCCATTGCCTTCAAGGTTCTGGTCTCTCTTCTTACCTGAAATCCCGAGCCGTGTCATCAGATCATGAGCTGACGGCCCTACAAATCCCTTGCTGTTACCTCTCCGCGGCGAAAATCTGGGCTTGGGAACCCGATCTGGCTGGACTGATACACTTTTCAGTCGTGTAGTTGCCAGTTTGACCCATTCTGCTTTCGTATCGCAAGTAAGTTTGATCAGAATAATTGGTTTTGATGAATCTGAGTGGAGAACAATATCTGGTCTGACGCAATTATTCCTGATGATCTCTGAATGGTTCTCCCATTTTGCAGGCGTACGCTGGTCAATAATCGGCAATGTTTTAGACTGATTTCAGGATTTAATCAAAGCCGCGTTTAGACTTCCGCTAACTGTCGATGAAGCCAACCAATGCATATTTACCTCATTTTAAAGTGGCGCGGAATCACCCTCCGCCCCACCCCACCCCCGCCCCTCCCGTCACGCCCACCCCCAAACTTAAGATAATTAGAACATGGTTCATTGTTGATCTTGTTGATTGTGCAAAGTGTGCTGATAAGTGCATTAAAACAAAACTGTTACATAGGGTGTTGGACACAACTCCAAAGTATATATTCTATCATTTTCGCGTCTGCAGAGTGTACCTTCTGTTGTCAGATCTGATGCCCATACATGGCAATACAACGTGTGTAGCTATGAGCCCCGCGCGCTGATCTGATTCGAAACCATTTTGAAATTAACTTCCTGGATCTTTTTGATCACTATGGAAGTATTCTTCCAGCTGATTTCTGTATTGAATTTATGTGCCTTTTCTCACGCCACCATGAGTATATTATAATATAACATTGCACCTCTTTTAACTTGATATAACAGATGAAGCTCTAAAACGATAGTATTTTAAGTTGTTTTCAAACTGTACGGGCGATATCCCTACAAAAAGGTGTTAGCTTTATCTTATCTTATATAATGTTGTATTTTTTTTAGTGAACTTGTTATAGGACAGTAATCTGCCCTCTTCCTTGTGTGCAGGTTCCCAATTTGACATACGCGTGTGCGCGCGCGTCTGCATATGTGTGTGTGCGAGCGTGCGTAAGCGTGCGCGCGACTGTGTGTGTGTGAGTGTGTGTGTGTGTGTGTGTGTGTGTGTGTGTGTGTGTGTGTGTGTGTGTGTGTGTGTGTGTGTGTGTGATCTTTGATTACTCATTATCGGCCCGTTTATTTCCGATTCAGTGATCACTGAAAGAGTTATCTATGTTATGACTAGATTATATCTGGCTGTATTTCCGCGATTAATGAAAAAAGGAATGAAAAAGAATTTAGTCAGAATTAAAAAACAAAAAAGTATCATACTGACTATCAAAAAGTTTCGACATAGTTATTTCCTGTTTTCAAACACACGCAGAGACATTAAAAGAAACATTTTTCTAAAGAATCACACACACACACACACACACACACACACACACACACACACACACACACACACACACACACACACACACACACACACGCACGCACGCACGCACGCACGCACGCACACACACACACACACACACACACACACACACACACACACACACACACACACACACACACACACAATGAACACATTCTACATAAAGTTTACCGTGTTAAAGGGATAAAAAGATTTTAAAAAAATTTCATCTCAATGATAGCCACAACATTCCATTCCTTTCTATCCTTTAGCGAGGGCCATTAGGCATGCCGGCTCGGCGACATAAAATAAAGCCTTTACATCAAAGGACATGCACAATTAAACATTGCAGGCACGAACTGCACATCATACCCCTGTTGTTGTTTGGAAAGAAATTCCAACATATACAATTACAAGGGACCATATAGATAGCACTGACTAAGAACACAGCACCAGGATTATTTTCATCTGAGTTTGAAAGGGGGAAAAATAAACAGAAACTGCACAAGACCACTCTAAGATACGAGAGAATCTCAGGGGAATTAGAAAGACCTGAACAGAAAAAAAGCGAATGAAAATAAACTGAACCACAGGAATATAGACCATACTGTTCAATAAAAAGAAAAACAAGAAAGGAAAACAAAAACGAAAGTAGAGTTTACACAGGCAATTGGAATTACAAAAAAAAATATCAAGATGGTTTGACTAAAACAGTGACAAAAACAGTCCCAATGCGGGCTGCAAGCAAGCCGGATACAAACATGCTTTAATTTGAAAGCAATTCTGCTGGTCTTAGTGTTTCTCCAATCTCAAACTTTCTGCTCAGTTCCAAGGGCAACTGCGCAACAAGGGAATACAACAGGGTACCTTTGCAGTTCTGCGACTCTTTTTTGTCTTGGTGCCATTACCATTTCAGTAGCACAGTCGCGATCAAATCAGAGACACACGCGGATTGGTCGTCCTCAGATGAATATAATCGCAAGGGACTCAAACATGACAGAAAATAGAGAACACCATGGTCATCATTATCATAAAAAAATAATTACTACTACTGATACTGGTGTATATGGTTGTCATTCAAAACAAATGTCCGGTATGTTGGTGCATATGTGGGCTTGCTTTGCATTGGCAGAAACACTGCAGAGGTATAGTTTGCTATGACTCGCCCGAGTCTTTTCATTATAGTATTTAACAAAACGTTTTATCTGGAGTGAATCAGAATTCATTTGCATTGATACATTTTCCAAATGTGTATAAGTTATAAATATGTATCAGTATCCATACATGTACGTTGTAAACAGTATGCATATTCTAAACATTTAAACACGTCTACAAGTAGAAAAAAGAGGCAAAAACGTTAAAAAGACGAAACATTATAGCTACAAACATAAGTGCCTAATGAACGTTTAAATAGTGTAACCACATTATGAACAAAGTCTCTTTAATGTGTAGACTGAAACGCTGCACGGCTGTCACGCTTAACACCCTTTCATCATTGTTGATTTGGTTTTGAAGACGCAACATAAGCTCCAAGTGGTGCTGATATATAACTGACCAGACGATGGCTGTTCAAATCTCACTGCCCATACTAGTGTCTTACACATGCATTACATATAAGAATCCCATTGTCGGCAACTCTGCCTCGTAGCTAGCTTCCTGCCTCTGTACACCATAGCTGAACAGAAAACACTACACAAGACAAGTCCAGAAGAGACAAAACAGTGAAGAGGTACAAGGACCAGACCACTCTTTCTACCCCATTCCGCGGTGCCCCGAGACAGGATGCGGGAAGCTGGGGGAGGTGAGGGGGATGAAGCGAGGAAGAGAGGTGTGGAGGAGGCAGAGGAGGGAGGAGGAGGACGAGGAGGAGGAGGAGGAGGACAAGAAGAGTGTGCGGTGCCCTACTCTCACCTTTGTCGGACACAGCTTGAAGCTTCACGGGCTGTGTCTCCGTGTTTGAGGAGCATATTGGAGGCCGCCAGCGCGGCATTTTTGGCTCCGTGAGCCGCCAAAACCTCGGGCAGCGAGGCAAGAGCCCTACCACTAACACTGCTATGGAAAGACCCCCCTCCTCCCAGGGCCAACTGAGCCGCGAGGTGGTTGGGGGTGGTGGAGCGCTGGGACTTGAGGAGGGTGGGGGTCAGGGCCTCCACGGCCCCCAGAGCCAGACTGTTGATGGACTCGGAGGAGGGGTTCAGCTGAGGTGACTGCCGTGCAGCATCAGCAGGGCGGGACGTCTGGGGGACGACATGGGGTCCACGTCCGACTGCTCGGGACTGGCTCTGGGAGCCAGGGGGCTGGAATCGGCGCGAGGAATACACGTCAGGGTCACTACGTTTAACTGGTAATGATGGTGGTGGTGGTGGTGGTGGTGGTGGTGGTGATGGCCGTAAGGGGGGTGGGGAGGGGACGAACTGTATGCAAGTGCCGGTGGAAAGGCTACCTTTTTTCTTAGTCCTCTTTCGGCGTAAAGATATGGATTTCTCCGGCTTCACTTTCTGCCTCTTCTTGCTTTGCACGTGCTTGTGGTAGCTCTGCTGGAACTTGCGTCGCATTCGCTTGGCCATCTGCACCAGCAGTTTCAAGAGTTCCGAGTAGCAGCCGCCAGGTTCTGAGTTGCTGGCCAGCGTGCTGCAGGACTGGTAGCGCTTCCGCTCCTGAAGCATCCGCTCTGTCTCCCGCTTCTTGGTCTCTGAAAACTGCGTGGCGATGACGACCAGGCACAGGTTGATCATGAAGAACGACCCGATCTGGAGGACACCACACAGACATGGGCAAATCTGAGTCTGTGCATGCAACATTTGAGGTAGACATTTTGGCTGCAGTTCATGCTTTTGTTGGCGGTTTTGATTCTACACACAGCACGCACTTGCCACAGGGTGTCCAAGACTGTTTATATTCTGGTGTATATGGGATTTGTTTTTTTCTGCCGTCGTTTTCCCGGATGATTTGGACATGGTTCATACATTTTTACGATTACAGGCTTACTTGCAGCCAGGGAATACAGATCATTACCTTCTTTAGTACACCTAGTCCATCACTTCCCTGGTCCTTTTTCGTACACACACACACACACACACACACACACACACACACACACACACACACACACACACACACACACACACACACACACACACACACACACACACAAGTACCCCCTAAAAATGCTTCGATCAAAAAAGGTATTCGTCCTCAGCCAATGCAGTTATCAAAATGTCTACCTAAAAACACATCAAACAAAAGGCAAATAAACCAACCCAAAACTACCGATAAAAGCAAAGCAGGTCTGTCTTAATGCACCAGTCAAAAAAGGCAACTCGGCACACCTAAAATAAACCAGTCAAAAAGGCAGCGAAAACCTTCTAAAACACCGATATAAAAGGCAAGTGCACTCTATACAAAATACAGTAAGACAAATATACTTAATAAAATGCAACCATTAGAATTGCAAGTACACCCTCCTAACCACACTGATTTAAAAAAAAAAAGCACCTACCCCCCTTCCTCCCCTGAATGCCAGTAAAAGCCAATGAAAGATCTACATTCCACATTACATCCATCACAATAAGGCAAATACACTCAACAAAGTGCAAAATGTGGCAATCAGACACACTTAAATGCATTAGTAAAAGACAAAGCAACTATACTTGAGAAAATTCACCAGTTGAAAATGGTGCCTCTGTTCACCGAATTCACCATCTAAATGATAAGCCACGACACTTACCAAAATGCACCAATCAAATTAGGCGATTACACTCAGCAAAAACTCGACAATTAGAAAAGGCAACTATATCGAGCAAAATATGCGCCCATCATAAGACAACGACTGTGCCCCTCCCCCCCCCCCCCCCCTTCCCCTCAGTTAACCAATCCCAACCGGCACTATACTCATCTCATCTCAACTACTTGTAGACCAACATCGATCCAGACTGGAGTGTCACCCATCAAACGGATACGATTTTCGGAAACGTGGAAGAAATTCCGCAGATCAATACTATCGGTGTCTGCCCTTTTCTGTGAAAAGGAAGTGGAGAGTCTGGTCTTCCCATCAAGGTAGAGACTGGATTGAAACCCATGCCGTCAATGAAAACTGTATTCATCGTCACTGGTCAGCATAGTATAAGAAATATGGGGTGTTGTGGTGAAGGTGGTGGTGGTGGCAGTGGAGAGTATGAACGGCGTCAGAGTGTAC
>JADBJO010000051.1:336589-339089 GCA_016801955.1 Conus betulinus | reverse complement strand
GTGCCTGCCTCCTTTACTAAATGAAGAATGAAAATAACTGAGGACTCAGTAGGCATCCTTGTTTTACACCACCTTGTGGGGCAACTCAAAAATTCTGAACACATACCCTTATCACGGACACAGACACAAGACTGAATCATATATTCCTCTAAGAGCTTTGTACATTTTTCCGTTAATTTCCTGATTTTCTCAAAATGTTCCATAATATATTTCGGTTCACAAATCAAATGCCTTTTTAAAGTCTACGAAAGCCACATAAAGTTTACTGTTTTGTAGAAGATATTTCTGCACCATCGCCTATAATGTAAAAATATGGTCCACTGTACTATAGTTTCTCCTAAAGCCTGCCTGTTCTTCTATTACTTTTTCTTCATTTCCAGACCACACAGTTAATCTTCTGTTTAATATGTATATATATCTATCTTACTAACAATACTTGTTGAAGCTATTCCTCTATAATTGTCTGGCGTATTTTATGTCTCCGTCTTTATGGATTGGAACAATGATTGATTTTGACCATTCTTCTGGGATAATTCCTTTTTCAAAAATAATATTAAACAAAGCTACAATGAAATCACATAGAGCTGAATTTGCATTTTTAAAGATTTCGCTAACAGTTTTATCTGGCCCAGCACTCTTTCCATGTTTTAACTTATGTATACCACTAAACTTCTTGTCTGGTAATAGGGTCATTAAATAATGGCTTTTCTTCGACTTCATCAATTAAGTCAGCTGATTCCATGTCTTCCTGATCATGACTATCAAAGTTGTTAAACACATTAAAAAAAAAGTGATACCACCACTGCTGACAACCGATTTCATTGTATACGATACTTTTCTTATCTATTGTTCTTATAGCTGACCAAAATTGTTGACTGTTTCAGAGAGAGAGAGAGAGAGAGAGAGAGAGAGAGAGAGAGAGAGAGAGAGAGAGAGAGAGAGAGAGAGAGAGAGAGAGAGAGAGAGAGAGAGAGACGCATCTACATACTCGTATGCATACACACTGACTTGCGCACGTACACGCAACTACACACCTATGCGCATTTTTCCATCAGTGTCTTATTGTCTCTCTCTGTTCAGCTCTGTCTCTCTCAATCTCTCTATCTATGTCACTCTATCCGTATGTCAATCTCTCTCTCTCTCTCTCTCTCTCTCTCTCTCTCTCTCTCTCTCTCTCTCTCTCTCTCTCTCTCTCTCTCTCTGTGTCACGCTGTCCGTCTGTCAGTCTGTTTGTTTGTCTCTCTCCGTCTCTCTGTCTTTCTGTTCTGGCTCTGTCAGACTGTCCCTGTCTCTGTACGTGTCTGTCTGTGCCTATCTGTCTGTCTGTCTGTCTGTCTGTCTCTCTCTTACAAACGCGCACACAGAGTCGCACGCACATTCACACACACACACACACATACATACACACACACACACACACACACACACACACACACACACACCACACACACACACATACGCGCGCGCGCGCGCGCGCGCCCGTGCGCGCGCTCACACACACACATGAATCTACACACACACACACACACACACACACACACACACACACACACACACACACACACACACACACAGATACACACACACACACACACACACACACACACACACACACACACACACACACACACACACACACACACACACAGCGCTTTTTCTCGTCTTTTCTGCTGTCATCAGATTAAGGAGTGCACGATGTCATTCATGTCAATGATTTCTGCAAGGTTTTAAGGTCTTTGGACGACTGATTACGCCTGCTGTCTTTGTCGTTATCATCACATTAAGCTCCAGTCGGCAGGTTTGAGCAGAGTGATACAAGACACAATGATTCTTGTTCGTTTTTTGCTTCAATACAATAATTCTGCCGACACATTCGTCTGTGAACTAGTCAATCAATAGGGCTTAACGATTTAATGAAGCGGGCGTTGTACGACCGTTGCTGAAATGAGTCCTGGAGAATGCGGTCATTTCAGGGAATGCTACACTCTAATGCATTACCATTCTCTGAGATTTTAAGGAAGGAACTTTGTGCAGACATGTCATATCCACTTGACTTTCAACATGTAGAAGATCTACAAATGGAAAATGGGTAGACGTTCGGGTTGAAATTACTGTACACACACAAGTGTGTGCGTGTTACTCTCTCTCTCTCTCTCTCTCTCTCTCTCTCCCTCTCTCTCTCTCTCTCTCTCTCTCTCTCTCTCTCTCTCTCTCTCTCACACACACATAGACACACACATACACACTCACACGTCACACACACACACGCGCTCGCACACACACACACACACACACACACACACACACACACACACACACACACACACACACACGAAAATACGCGTCCGGAGTGGCTGCATCTACTGTCAGATGGACAGTTAGGTAGATAGACAGTGATACTGGTTCAATGCGCACGCGCGGGAACTTGAACTCGCACACACACACACACACTCTCTCTCTCTCTCTCTCTATCTATATATATATATATATATATATATTG
>JADBJO010000051.1:329089-331589 GCA_016801955.1 Conus betulinus | reverse complement strand
TACGAAAATGATGTTCTCCAAATAGATGTGAGCAACTTGCAGTGTAAGTTTTACTTCGTTTACCCCCCCAACACGTTTATGTCGTTTGCTAAGCCCAAATCATCTACTTGAAAGGGATCCATGTTGTTAGCAGTAATGGAATTATCTACTTCCAATAAATCTATGTCGACTACTTCTAGACGAATCTGAAAGTGTCTCCTGATCGTGAACTACTTTTCCTTTGATATACCAACTTCGATCAAAATCAGGGAAAACTAAACATTTTCATGCCTCTGAGCCCGTCCTATATTTGGGACTCATATAATTTTTTCCAATGCTCTCTTTTAAATCCTGTTTTTAAGGATCTTAACATCGGCAAACCAAATGCTGGAAAATAAAGTATAGCGTAAGTAATCTGAAGACAGTTATCAATCGATCATCAGTTACATATGCCAGGTTATTTGATGTGATTCTTTTCTTTCAGATTCGGCAGCAGGGTGAAGAGGAAACAGTGATAGGTGGTGAAAGCGGTTTTCTCTTGTTGTTTGATCAATACCTCTACAAACAAAACTCATTATACCCCCGTCCTTTATATATTTTATACTCAAAAACAGAGTTTCTTGATCCATACCAATGACTGGATTTGATTAACCATCATTTTGTGTAACTATATTGCGTAAAAGGTTGTCTTTTTGTGCGAGGCTGCTGGTGGTGGTAATGAGGAAGGGGCATGGGGCGAGGGAATTAATCCTTGAAATTGATATGCCTGTTACATAGTGCGTGTTAATACGTTACTTTGCAAGATTTGCTATCACTAATAATATTTTAATTGCGATGATGATGATGATGATGATGATGATGATGATGATGATGAAGATGATGATGATGATGATGATGATGATGATGATGACATTCCTGTAGCTGCTACTCTGGACGCTGCTACCATCTATAGATCTGAAAGGCCGGTGTGGCATTAGATGAGATGCAGCAATTCAAACGTCCCAGGCACAAACAAGCAAAGAAAGAAAGAAAGAAAGAAAGAAAAAAGAAAGAAAGAGAAAATAAAGGAAAGAAAAAGAAAGGAAGGAAGGAAGAATAAAACAACCCATCAGCTTCCCCCAGCTAGCACCATAAAGCAATCCAAAGGGTTTATGTACAAACAAGCGAAAAGAAAAAAAAAAAAAAGAAAGAAATTAAGAACAGAAAGATCGAAAGAAAGAAGGGAAGAATGAAGGAATGAAAGAAATAAAACATGAAAGAAAGAACGAAAGAACAAAAGAAAACCCCAGCCAGCCAGCCAGCCAGCCAGCCAGAAAGAATCATACAAAACTTCACCCAGTTAGCACGGTAAAGCAGGACAGAGGTTCCAGGTACATGTACAAACACAAGCAAAGAAGGAAAGAAAGAAAGGAAAGAAAAAAAAGGAAAGAAAGAAGTACGAAAAAAAAGAATAAGTAAGAAATAAATGAATGAAAGAAAGAAAGTAAGCAAGTAAGTACGAAAAAAAGAAAGAAAGACAATAAGAAAAAAGAAGAAAAGAAAGAAAGAAAGAAAGAAAGAAAGAAAGAAAGAAAGACACAAACAAACAAATCATGAACAAACGAACAAACGAACAAACAACCCCTCACCTAGTCAGCACATGAAACAGTCCAAAAGTTTCAGGTACAAAGAAAGAAAGAAAGAAAGAAACCAAAGAAAGAAAGAAACCAAAGAAAGAAAGAAAGAAAGAAAAAAGAAAGAAAGAAAGAAAGATAGAAATAGAAAGAAAAAGAAAGAAGAAAGAAAGAAAGAAAGAAAGAAAGAAAGACACACACAAAAAAACGAACAAGCAAACACACACAACCTCTCACCCAGCCAGCACGATGAAGCAGTCCAGACGGTTCCAGGTCTCTGCCAGGTAGGTCTCCTTGCCGAAGACGCCCATGGCCATCATCTTGACCAGCATCTCGGCGGCGAAGAAGGCGAAGATGAAGTGGTCAAAGGCAGCCAGGACCTGGCAGCGGGTGGTGTTGCACACCTCGTCAATGCAGGGCTGGTACATGCCCAGCGTGATGCAGTTCAGCAGAATCACCATCATGGAGATGCGTTCGAAGTATGTGGGGCACCGTTAAGGATTCTTCGTCATTTTTTTTCCTGTCTGGATTTTTTTTTTTTTGTACATGATATGGGATGACGTTTTAAACTTTTCTTCTTGCTTATCCGTGACATAATCGACAATAAACCAATGAGAGAAAAAAATAACATGGGATGTGAGTGTTACACGTGACATGATCGACAACGAACCAATGAGGAAAAGTTTACAGAGGATCTGAGTGTTACATGTGATACGATCGCCAATAAACCAGTGAGGAAAAAATAACATGGGATCAGAGTGTCGCATTACATTTGTATGTGACGTTAGACAAGTGGAATCTCAACGATTCCATAGCCATCATATCCGCATTATGTATATATGTAACATTGGACAATAACGTAGAACATGGAATCACGTTCGTGTTATGTTACCATCACATGTTAATCA
>JADBJO010000051.1:311589-314089 GCA_016801955.1 Conus betulinus | reverse complement strand
TTGTCTCTTTGTCTGTGTCTCGCCGGCTCTGTATCTCTGATCCTCTCCCTCTATGGTTTCGCTGTCCCTCTCTGTCTCTCTGTCCTGTCGGTATCTGTCTCTCGGTCTCTCGTCACTTCTGTTCTGCTTAGGGCACATGCAGAGGTGTGTGCCTATGCACGCGTTCACTTCACATACGGTTACAGACGCCCGACATATACCACAGACGTACAGTAATACAAAACGGTGTCGACTGTACACACGCCGCTCATCGCCATTACGAACACCAAAAAAAAACGCCCCTTCGCACATTAGAGTAGATAGAGAGAAATTGATATGAGAGCTCAAGAGGGAAGATATCGAGAGAGAGAGAGATAGGGTGGGGGGGGGGGCGGGGTCGATTGTCGCGTGTACAAGCAAGTACACATACTCTCTCTCTCCTCTCTTCTCTCTCTCTCCTCTCTCTCATCTCGTCCTCTCTCTCGCTCTCTCTCAGACACCACACACACACACACACACACACACACAACACACGGCCACACAACCACACACGCACCCACACGCCGCGCGCAACACACGCACTCACGCACCCCCCCCCCCCCCCCGCCCACACACAACACACACACAGAAATGTTGTGTTTTCCATGTTTTCATGGATTTGTGTGTTCTACTGATCGTCGTTAAACTTTATGGTTACAGAATGGTAACTAAAGCTTACTTTAGTCCTGACGTATGGTTCATAACTGGTAGCTAAAGTTCTAGTGTCCCCAACCACCCATGTCCAAGGGCCAATTACAATAGATGATCCAATCGGTTAACCAAAACAGAGTACGCGCGCGCGTGCGCGCACACGTCAACCCACATCACCGCGCGCGCTCCGTACACACACACACCACACACGCACGCACGCCGCACGCCGCACTCACGCAACCACACAGGACGCACACCACACAAAACACACACACCCACACACACATATATATCTATATGTATATATATATATATATATCTATTAATTATATATATATATATTCCTAATATATATATTATATAATAGATACAAACACACAGACCTCAAGAACCCACACGCAAATACACCCACACAACACACACGACCACCCACCACACACACCCCACACACCCCACACACCACACACACACACGCGCAGCGCGCACGCAACACGGCGCGCGCGCACACATAACAGAGACCCAAACACCACACCGCGCCACAACACGCCACCACCACACTCTCGTCTCCTCTCTCAGCTCTCTCCTCCTTCTCTTTCTCGCTCTCTCTCACACACACACACACAACACACGCACACCACACTCTCCTCTCCTCTCTCTCTCTCTCTCCTCTCTCACACGCACCTCTGTAATCATCCATCTCTCTCGCTCTCTCACCCACACCACACACACACACACACACACAACAACACACACAACACCCCCACCCCCCTTACAATCTTTCCTGTCCCAGTACGATGACCAAGCCCCATCATTGATTCCGAAGGTCCATGACTGTGACATCACAGTGCTCTGGCGCCCGCCGCAACGCTAATAACTCGTTTTTTTGAACTACTGCATGAAGCAGGGACGGGAAATCGCGGAGCCAGACAGGCCAGAACATCAGAAAAGCATAAGCTGGAAAGGGGTAAAAATGAGGAAGGACAGCACCCTAAAATATGAGCCTATCTTCCTGTCCCCCTCTCCCTCCCCACTACACCGACACACACCCATCCACACACACACACACACACCCCCCAAAAAAAAAAACACCACCACACACCACACACACCCACACACCACAGAACACTCACACCACCACACATACACACACACCACATCCCACACACAACACACACACACACACCCACAAACACACACCACACACACACACACCACATATATATATATATATATCATATATATATATATATAATATATATAGCTATATATATATATACAACCACACAGACTTCCAGACACGCGCACGCCCACCCACACACACACACACCACCCACCCCACACCAACCACACACCACCACACACACACACACACACATGCACGGGCGCGCAGCGCAGACACATACACCTAGAACACAAATACAACACACGCGCACCCCCCGCACTACCACACACACAACAACACACACACACACACACCACACACACATCACACACACACACACACAACACCACTCTGTCTCTCTTCTCGTCTCTCTCCGTCTCTCTCTCCTCTCTCTCTCTCACTCCACACACACAACACACACACCCCCCTCTCCCGTCTCTCTCTCTTCCCACACCCCCACACACACACACTCTCTCTCTCACATACACACACACACACACACACACACCACACACACACCCCACACACCCCCCACCGCCCCCCCTTACAATCTTTCCTGTCCAGTACTAGGACAAAGCCCCCATCATGATCCGGGAATTCCTGAACTGTGACATCAACAGTGCTTCCTGTCGCCCGCGACGCTAATAACTCGTTGTTTGAAATCCTGGC
>JADBJO010000051.1:286589-291589 GCA_016801955.1 Conus betulinus | reverse complement strand
AGAGAGAGAGAGAGAGGATTCAACAGTTCGGGAAATTTCCCCATGAAGAAGACAGCCTATATATAACGGCACAAACACGACGAACTGCTGGCTGGGTCAGTGTCCTGGAGATATAAAGACGAGGACACCTGACCTGCAGGGTTCCCTGGAGAGATCCAAGCACTTTTGCAGTCAGAGGTGGCGGGTTCAAATACAGATGATCACCAGCCTTAAAATTTACCATGTTTGTTGCCCATCTGATAGAGTCAGTGCAGTAGTAGACAGGTTTTCTAATAGCCCAGTGTCCCCAGAGGGATATCCATGTGGCTCGCATCACTTGAGGTGAGTAAAGGCGTTCAACTGGAATCAACTGAACTGTAAACAGCTGTATCTAACCACGGGACGCATGGAGGCTTTTTTATCATGGCGAGCTGGATGATTTGACCTACATTTTAATGGATGGTACTTTCCGTCCATCTGTACCCAGAAGCTGGCAGAGTAGCCTCTTCCTATCAGCAACGATGACTAGATAGTCTTCCTACCAGCAACAACTACCAGTCAGTTTTCCTACCAGCAAGAATTACAAGTCAGTCTTCCTACAAGCAAGAACTACCAGTCAGTCTTCCTACAAGCAAGAATCACTGGTCTTCCTACCTGCAACAGTTACCAGTCACTCTCCCTACCTGCAACGGTTACCAATCAGGCTTCCTACCAGCAACAATTACCAGTCAGTCTTCCTACAAGCAACAATTACCAGTCAGTCTTCCTTCCTGCAATGGTTACCAGTCAGTCTTCCTACAAGTAGCAATTACCAGTCAGTCTTCCTTCTTGCAATGGTTACCAGTCAGTCTTCCTATAAGCAACGATTACCAGTCAGTCTTCCTACCCACAACGGGTTACCAGTCACTCTTTCTACAAGCAACAATTACCAGTCAGTCTTCCTTCCAGCGATGGTTACCAGTCAGTCAGGTGCTGTTTACTTCCTGGTCCAAAACAGTGGGTACGCCAGACTGAAAGACAGGAACAACAAAAAAGCATCTTTCATAGCAGCCTTTTTGTGACATTAATTTCTCCATCATCATCATCATCATCATCATCATCATCATCATCATCATCATCATCATCATCATCATCATCATCATCATCATCATCATCATCATCATCAACCTCCTCCTCCTTCTTCTGCTTCTCAGCATCATACACAACGTTTCCGTGATCATTACCATTGCTAGTGATGAGATTACTGTGATTATCACTTTGACGATTTTTTGCCATAGTTATATATTTTGTGTTCTTCTTGTACTTGATATTATCTTGAAGGTCCTATAAAATGTAGTGTACAGAAAAACATGAGCCGAAGGAAGTCCAAACTATGATGAGCCACTCTGTACTCTTGGAACTTGTTTACAGGCAGATAGACATGCGATCCCCTGTGTGTGTGTGTGTGTGTGTGTGTGTGTGTGTGTGTGTGTGTGTGTGTGTGTGTGTGTGTGCATGTATGCGAGTGTATGTGTGTGTGTGTGTGTGTGTGTTCATGAGTACGTGTGTGTGCGTGTGTGTATGCATGCATGTGTGCGTGCACGCACGAACGTGTGTGTGTTTATGCATGCGTGCATGCGTGCACGTGTGTGTGTGTGTGTGTGTGTGTGTGTGTGTGTGTGTGTGTGTGTGTGTGTGTGTGTGTGTGTGCCTGTGTGTGTATGTGTGGTTTTTTATGGAGAGAGAGAGAGAGAGAGAGAGAGAGAGAGTGAGGGAGAAGACAGAGGGGAAAAGAGAGACAGAGAGAGAGACAGACTGACAGACTGACAGAGAGAGAGAGAGAGAGAGAGAGAGAGAGAGAGAGAGAGAGAGAGAGAGAGAGACAGAGAGAGACAGAGAGACAAAGAGAAGACAGAGAGAGGGGGGGGGGGGGGGGTGGGGGGGGGGTCAACAATTTGGGAGATTTGGGAGACTGTTCTTCACTGATGCACAAACAGAACAAACAGTCAACAGGAGCGACAGCAAATGAAACCCCGATCTATGAGCCTTGCTGTGCGTTCTGCCTCTGATCCACGCATTGTTCGCCAGTGCCCTGAACCAGATGGCCACAGACAGGAATTGCCTCCGCCAGTACAGGGTTCCCTCAGGAAAGGATCTCTTTGAAACCGTTGTTTTAGTAACCTTGATGGAGCACAGTAAAATCTGAGATGTACAAAAGAATGGTGACTGTAAACTAGGCGGGGAGTGTGAGTTTCGGTGAATGGAGATGGAGGGGTTCGAGTAGAATTGGGGTGGGGCTGGGGGTGTGGGCAGGAGGGTGTGTGTTGAAGGAAGAGAGGGTTCGGAAGCTGAGAGAGGGCAAGCGTCTACTTGAAGTGTTTAAGCTAGTATAAGTCTGAAGTCGAGAGAGAGAGAGAGAGAGAGAGAGAGAGAGAGAGAGAGAGAGAGAGAGAGAGAGAGAGAATTGGAGAGAGTTGGAAAGTGAGGTCGAGGTACAGTATTAGTAATGTTTTATCAATGAGACCATGGCGTGTACAGACAGGTCCAGACATCCTCTACCCAATCTGTTAAAGCCTTGATTCTAGAGCAAGATAGAAACCAAAAATGAGATAATGATGGTGACGGCACAGAGAGACAGTGGATGCTAGACGTAGCGCTTTACAATCAACACTCGTTTACACAACGGCTGCCTACCTGGGTAGTGCCGACTGAAGAGCTGCCAGCTGGCGCTTCATTCAGTCGTTTCCCGTGTCATCCAGTCAGTATCGTTCAATATCGATCACTCATTTTCTTACTTCCTTCATTCTTTCCATTTCTCACTCAGGGTGCATGCTATGTGTAACGTTTCATCCATACCAACGGCCAAACTGGCTTTCTCTTCCGAATGTTGGTGATGGGATTTTACGTGTGTGCAAGAAGTTATGCGTGCGTTCACACACGGAACCTCGGTTTATAGTCTCATTCGAAGGACTGTATGGGAAATGGAGTCAGAACCAATGTTAACTCCGAGGGAAAAATCCCCCTGTACCGAAACGCCCCGGCGGAGGTTCGAACCTGCAACCCCAGGATCACCAAGATTACGAGTCAGGCGCTCTACCAACTGAGCTATTCCGTCGGTTATGTTTTCACCGACTTCTGTCGGTGTGTGTGTGTGTGTGTGTGTGTGTGTGTGTTGTGTGTGTGTGTGTGTGTGTGTGTGTGTGTGTGTGTGTGTGTGGTGTGTGTGTGTGTGTGTGTGTGTGTGTGTGTGTGTGTGTGTGTGTGTGTGTGCGTGTGTGTGTGTGTGTGGACACAGAACTTTTCGAAACTCAGCTGATTTGAACAAAATATCGTAGACAGGTGGAAAGTGGCTGAACAACAACAACAACAACATTCCAGTACATTTTGACGGTAATCCATGATGCGTATCCAGATGAATGAGCAGATCCAAAGATGACGAAACAGTGACTCAGCAGTCGCGCAGTGTCTCCTCTGGTGGGTTGTCTCATAAAACTTGACATGGATTCTCCCAGTGGATTGCCGGTTAAGGGGCTGTGACGGGACAGAGCAGTTTTGCCCACTGTGGGTGGGGAGATGGAATGACTGATGTGGAGAGAGAGAGAGAGAGAGAGAGAGAGAGAGAGAGAGAGAGAGAGAGAGAGAGAGAGAGAGAGAGAGAGAGAGAGATTCATAAAACTAACAATGTAAACAGCACTTGAACAGTCTTTCCAACCCATAAAACCAAATCAACAACAAACAACAAAGCAGGTACAAAATGATGTATATTGTGCCTAGCCTGTCCTCCGCACTTGCTTGTCAGCACACACGACCACATGGCTGTAGACGGGGAATGGCGGACTCCCAGGAGCCGATTGCTGTGAGGAGAGAACTCTTTGAATACTTTTTGTGCAAGTCAAGTCCAAACAGATTGGCACGCTTTACTGGGGAAACACCAGGGAGCGGACTTGCGTGATGCAAAGAGAAATCTTCGGGGGAATGGGCAGCCGATGGGTGGATAGTTGTAGAGATGTTATCTAACAAGGTTGGTCTCACGAATGGGTATAATGTATGAAATGGGGGAATGAAATAATCTGTGTGTGTGTGTGTGTGTGTGTGTGTGTGTGTGTGTGTGTGTGTGTGTGTTGAGTGTGTGCGTGCGTGGTGCGTGCGTGTGTGTGTGTGTGTGTGTGTGTGTGTGTGTGTGTGTGTGTGTGTGTGTGTGTGTGTGTGTGTGTGATGTGCGTGCGCGCGCGCGCGCGTGCGTGTTGCTTGCACATGGTCGCGTGAGTGAATGTGTGTGGAAGGAGTGTGTAAAAGAAATGTTACGTCAGGGAATACCTTTGAAGACAGTCGCAATTAACCATAAGCAAGGGTATAGCAAGAGAAAAGAAAATGTCACTACGGTTCATTCCAATCTGAAGAGCTGTGCACCCACACCACCAACACACACACACACACACATGAATACAGAGAGAGAGAGAGAGAGAGAGAGAGAGAGAGAGCAGAGAGAGAGAGAGAGAGAGAGAGAGAGACAGACAGACAGACAGACAGACAGACAGACAGACAGAGAGAGTACACACACACACACACACACACACACACACACACACACACACAGAGAGAGAGAGAGAGGAGAGAGAGAAGACAGAGAGACACAGAGAGAGCAAGAAACAGAGAGAGATGATACAGAGCCAGAGACAGAGACAGACACAGGCAGAGAGGCACAGAGGGACAAAAAACCCCCCCAGAGATTTGCAAGACCAACATATCTTCAGCACTTACATAGTTTCCTCCCAATCTATAGAACCAAACCAACAACAAACAACAAAGCAGGTACAAAGTGATGTGTGTTGTGCATAGCCTGTCCTCCACACACTGTGTGTCAGCACACAGAACCAGATGGCTGCAGATGGGGAATAGCGAACACCCAGGAGACCATTCCTGTGAGGGGAGCACTTTTTTTTTAATCCTTTTTGTGTCAGTCAAGCCCAAATAGACTGACATGCTTGACGTGATGGACAGAGAAAGCTTAAGGGAATAGACAGAGGTCGGATGGATACATG
>JADBJO010000051.1:274089-279089 GCA_016801955.1 Conus betulinus | reverse complement strand
TTCTTCTTCTCATTATCATTATTTATTAATTTTTGTTGTTGTTGTTATGACAATCATTATCATTAAGAGTATTTTGATAGCACCTAACCTCTGTTACAGACCAAGCTCTTGGCGCTTTACAATTCACGCCCTCATTTACGCAACGGCCTGGGTAGATCCGGCAGCTGCCTGCCTGGTTAGATCCGGCAGCTGTCTGCCTGGGTAGATCCGGCAGCTGTCTGCCTGGGTAGATCCGGCGCAAGTTTCGCCTGCTGATGCTGCATTCAGTCGTTTGTTTGTCGTGTCATTCAGACGGATATCATTCGCTCAGTTTTTTTTTTTTTTTTTTTTTTTATTCATTTTTGCATTCTTTTGGTCATGCGATGTGTATACGTCTAATCCATACGCCAAAAAGCTCTCTCTTCCGAAAGTTGGTTATGGATTTCACGAGAGTGCAAGATGTCATGCGTGCGTTCACACACGGAAAAAAAAAAAAAATAGTATCATTTGAAGGATTTTTTTTAAAATGGGGTCAGAACCAATGTTCAGTACGAGAAAAAAAAATCCCCTGCACAGAACGGCTCAGCGAAGATTCGAACCGGCAACTCCAGAATCACAGGGATCACAGCTCGGGCACTCTACCAACAGAGCTATTCCTGCCTCTAGTGGTGAATCCGAATACTTTCAGAGAGGCCTCTCATCTTCATTGTCTTGGAAATGCTTATCCCCGCTTGCTATGCCAACTCTGTGGGTGTGGACGCTGATCATAACCTTTCAGCAAACTCAAGCTCTGATTAGGGCATTGGGTGAAAGAGCAGATTAAGTATCTGCTAAGTACTTCATCCTATCCCATCATTCCGATTCTTAAGATGTTCGGCACAGAAAGAGCTGGTCCGAAAATATAAAGGACTGGACCAAAATGACTATGCCATCTCCTCACGGCAGCTACAAACAGAAGAGCCTGGAGAGAAACGGGGACTGACTCACCACGTCCTCCCCAACGACCCCAGCGGTCAGGGAAATGACTGACTGATTTACCTATTTATTTTTGTTTTAAAATTTACATTCTACCTAACCAGCCGCAGTGACGGAGTTGTCAGCGACAGTGTCGCGGATCCCAGCCTGGGAGGTCGTCGGTGCGATTCCCATCAGAGCTATGTATATTTGTGGGAGTTTCTGGTCTATGACTGGCTCCTACTCAGAGCGGTGTTTGCTCTGGGCTCAACTGGGAAGACTGAGACCGCACACTGGAGTTGCATCCTCTTAATAGATGCGTCTTTGTGAGTGTTGGTCGCATTTCCTGACCATCATTACAGGCATGGTTGACGACGGGATATGGTGTGAAAGTACGTTTATAGAACAGCGCTGTCATGCAGTGTCTGACCAGAATGAAACCCTATATAGATATTAATCTTCATCATTCTCATCCTCACGGATCAGTATTTAGAAACATTCTTCACAATCTTGGGGTCTAAATGACTCAGAAGGCGAGATGCACTGTATGTAAACCTGATCTAATGTGGTGACGTTCTCTTGATGACTCTGAAATAGTAGGCTTCTTGAAAATGGAGAAGAAGGTTTGTTACAATTCCTGTACACCCAAAACCCTCTCCAGGCCGAGATTCACCCCCCTGCAAACAAAAATCGCCGGCTGTGCCTTGAAATTTGTCAGCAGGAAAAAAGACATAGACCTAAACGAGAGGACGGTAAAAGAAGGAAACCAAATGAAGGAGTGCTCTGATTCAGGTACCTCTGGAATGCAAAGAGATCACGTGCTAAATTAAAGGACCCTTCAGGGGTTGAGAGGGCAGACATGGCCGACACTCAGCGGCCACACAACAAACTGCGCGGATCTGAGGAGACTCTGAGAACGACCTCCCTTTCAATGCCTGGAATCCGTCTCCTTGTGTGACAGCGTATGAAAGAAGAACAAGAGGAAGAGTGAAAAGAAAACGCAGGCATGCAGAGGCAGAATAATGAATCGGTAGAGCTGCACCATAATCTACAAATATTAAAGTGTTGAACAAGTAACGGTCAACTACAGCAGCAATGTTTGGGTATGCCACATTTTAAATACATTGTTTGGGAGAAGTAATCTACACACACACATATGCAAAGAAAAAACAAACAAACAAGCACATAGATAAATATATAAATGAGTAAATAAGCGAATGAATAAATGAATGAATGACAAGATAGATAAGTGAATGAATACATGTATAGAATAGATAGATAGAGTAACAAATAGATAAACAAATAAACAAACAAATAAATAGATAAATAAAAAGTTCAAAAGTGTTTACACAGTTGTAATCAAGAAGCACACAGACACTACGACATAAAAATCTCTAACACACACACACACACACACACACACACACACACACACACACCACACACACCACACCCACACACACACACACACACACACACACACGCACACGCACACACACAGACACAGACACAACACACACACACACACACACACACACACACACACACACACTGTCGCAAATGTCAATACCACTTGCGGAGATGCTTCCGCATCGAGCCGTCCCTCCTTTTGCTCTTGTGAAGAAGCAGACAAAGCAAGGAAGCATACTCTCTAAGGTTTCCCCCCCCCCCCTCCCCCCAGCACCTTCCCTCCCAGGAGCTGTGACAACAGACATGGCCGATATCTGCTTCTCTACAGGCAAAGCTATGCGGGTCTGTTGAGGCACTGAGAATGACCACACAGTTCATCGCTAGAATCGTGAGAGGAGAGCAGGAGAAGATTATATTCATCATGAATACATCGTTGGATTATTTTCAAATTCCATACAGTCGAGGTGGTCTGGAAGTCTCTTTTTTTTCTTTAAACTTCATTCCACACTCTCTCCTGAGTGACCACGAGTTAAAAGTAAATCAAATGCGTGCCGGCAAGAGATTTTTTTTATATCTGAACCGAGGTTTGTGCGTATATCTTGTCCTGCAAAGAAAGGAAGGGAAACATGCCCACACCTCAGATCGAAGATTGGTATGAGTTATGTATGAATGAAGAAGAAGAAGAAGAAGAAGAAGAAGAAGAAGAAGAAGAAGAAGAAGAAGAGCAGCAGGAGAAGGAGCAGGAAGAGGAGGAGGAGGAGAAGGAGGAGGAAGAGGCAGAGGTGGTGGAGGAGGAGGGGGAGGAGGAAGAAGAGGAGGAGGAGGGGGGAGGAGGGGAAAAGGAGATACGGAGGAAAGGAAAGGAAAGGAAAGAAAGAAGGAAAGAAAGAAAGAAAGGATGAAAGAAAGAAAAGATGAAAAAGAAAGAAAGAAGAAAAGAAAGTTGGAATAAAGAAAGAAAGTAAGAAAGAAAGAAATGCAAGGAAGAGAGAAAGAAAAAATGCAAGGAAGAAAGAAAAAAAAAAAGAAAAAAAAGAAAGAAAAGAAAGAAAGAAAGTAAAAAGAAAGAAAAAAGATGGAAAAAAAAAGAAAAAAAAACAAAAGAAAAAGGAGAGAGAGACAAAAAAAAAAAGAGGAATGGTTCGTGAATTGTGTATTGTTAGGGCAATTAGAGGAGGAACGTACAGGTAGAGAATGGTGATGGGAACAGACAAGAAGATTCAATTGAGCGCGGCAAGCCCAGAGAGGCGAAAAGCTCCAAGTCTAAACTGGATTCCTTACCCACTGTTCCAGACACTGGCCATTACTGTCTGTCTGTCTGTCTGTCTGTCTGTCCGTCCGTCTGTCTGTCTGTTTGTCTCTCTGTCGGTCTGTCTGTCTGTCTGTCTGGAGGGGTAAATGAATGAGTGGGTAGCTATCTAAATTTAAAAGGCTCTACAGAATTTCAGACACATGGCTGGCTCGCTGGCTGTCTGTCTGTCTGTCTGTCTGTCTGTCTGTTTATCTGTCTGATTTGTCTGGCTTCCGGCCCTCGCTTACTCTCAGTCTGTCTGTCTGTCTGTCTCTGTCTACCTGCCTGCCTGTCTGTCTGTCTGTCTGTCTCTCCCTGTTTACACAATGTGTCGTACATTCATTTTTCTGTTGGAGTAATTGCTTTAAACGTGTGTCTGTCCGCCTGTCGGTTTTTGCCGATTCTTCTTTCCTAGCCGCTCTTCCATCCTTCCTTCTTATCCTCCTCCCCTACACTCCCTCCTGCCAATCCCGCCCCCCCCCCCCCCCCCCCCCCAACCTCTCTTTCCTACTCCCAGCCTCGTGCTTCCTTCTAGTGTCCCTTTTTTGTCCTTCCTATGTGATCTGATTACATGATGCATAAATGTGTTTGTTTCTCATTTTGTGATTTGTTTACACAATACACATGTATATTTGCTTGCCTTTTCTTCTTTTTTTTTTTTTTTAGAATTTGTGATAATATTGTCTGTCATTCTTTTGTGGTCTCTCTGTCTACCCCCCGATCTCTCTCTCTCCTCTCTACCCTCTCTCTCTCTCCTCTCTCTCTCTCTCTCTCTCTCTCTCTCTCTCTCTCTCTCTCTCTCTCTCCCTCCTCTCTCTCTCCCTCTCTCTCTCTCTCTTCTCCCCCCCTCTCTCTCTCTCCCTCTCTCTTGTTTGTGATTTGCTGTTTTACACGACATCCGCATATATTTATACACCTCTGTCTGTCAGTAGCTGCGCTTTTAGTTGACGCCCCAAGTGTAGAGGGAAAAAAAAAATCATTCTTTCAGTTGGTGATGCGCCTTGTTTTCCCTAGCCATCGCAACCTTCACCTGTCTGTCCTTATCATATGTCCACACCGTCTGGTGGAATGGGCGTTGTCCTCGTTACAACAGCAAGAATAACGATGATGATGATGATGGTGATGATCATAATACAGAGAAGAAAAAAAGCTAGGCTTAGGATGTCGGAATTTCTGAGTGTGACAGAATCAACATACGCAGTGAACTCTGGAAAACGAACGAGAGGAAGAATGAAAGAATCATGGAAAGAAAAGGCATTCCACTTCCCGTCCAAAAAAAAAAGAAAGAAAAAGAAAGAAAAGCGTAAAAACAATGGAAAGTAATAAAAAAGAATGAAGACAGGAGGTGGGGAGGAACTTAATGAAG
>JADBJO010000051.1:259089-261589 GCA_016801955.1 Conus betulinus | reverse complement strand
TCTGACGTCAACATTTCAATGCATCTTCCTTGAATGATAATTTTCACGTCACTCGAGAAACGTGGAATTAAATGAAAATAAAGTGTGCAAGAAATCAAGTAAAATAAAAACAAAAAGTGAACGCACCAACAATATCTGAAAGCCATCACTTAACATCTCTCTCTCTCTCTCTCTCGTCTCTCTCTCTCTCTCTCTCTCTCCTCTCTCTCTCTCTCTCTCTCTCTCTCAATTGTCATAATGAAACTTGCTAAACACTGTGACCCCGCCCCCTGTTCCTATGGGGCCGTGGCCTTAATGCCTAAATCATCTGAATCTGAATCTCTCTCTCTCTCTCTCTCTCTCTCTCTCTCTCTCTCTCTCTCACACACACACACACACACACACACACACACACACACACACACACACACACACACACGTACGCACGCACGCGCACGCACGCACGCACGCACACACGCACGCACGCTCGCTCGCTCGCACGCACGCACGCACGCACGCACGCACGCACGCACGCACGCACACACACACACACACACACACACACACACACACACACACACACACACACACGAAATGTTTTAATTGTGGTGTATGTAGTTGATGACTACGACGTTTAGAGGTAAAATTGTTCTTATCCCCGGCTTTCCTTCTTTCTCTTCTCTTGTTCGTCATCTTCACCTCTTGTCCGTTCCCCTTTGCCCTACCCTCTCCGTTCTGCCTCTCCGGGCTCTTCTTTTCCCAGCCCCCTTCCTTTTCTGTCGCTGCAAACCCCGTCTTCGGCTGTAAGCTCATATGATGCCTTAGGATATGGAGATGGTGGACGTATTTCGCTTTCACATTAACAGTGTTTGGAACAGCTTTTCTGATCACGCTCCACTCCCCCCCACCCTCACGCAAACATACATGCGCGCGCACACACACGCACACACGCACACACACACACGCACACACACACACACACACACACACACACACACACACACACACACACCCCCCACCCCCCCCTCCCCCCCCCCCCCCCCCCCCCTTATTTAAAAAAAATTTTCATCAGACTGCTCTTCGAAAATACCTCTTCGACAACAGCCTCTATATTTAAGCAGTAATTATCAAACAGGGTGTGCAGAATGCATGGGGAGGCTCCTCGCTTTTGCGAATGATCCTCATGGCTTAAGGAAAGAACAAAACGAAATGAGTTTTGAAACAGCTTTACTGGTAAAGCAGAGTGTGCATTTAAAAGCAAACCTTGAGTGTCAGCTTTTAAGAAAAAGAAAAGGAAAGGAGAAAGAGGGTTGGAAAGAAAGGATGTTCCGTTCTGAAAGTCACATTGAGCAGATAGCCATATCTAGGAGTTTAGAATAATCTTAACGCCGACAGAAAACCTATGTGAAAAAATATCTACCAATAGTGTGGATTCCACTTTGCAAACATCCTCTTCGAATAGAACAGTCTTAGTTGCCATGACAATATTAGAATTGAAATAAACTTGGGGTACATTAGGGTAAATCTTGGCATCAAAAACAGTTCAGAGTTTGAAGACAAGCCGCTGCAGGCATTACTACAACCAAATTAAATACAGTGCTATGGATTGAAAGTAATATACTGTAACAGCTTGAACTGTCTCTGTCTGTAAGAGGAGAGAGAGAGAGAGAGAGAGAGAGAGAGAGAGAGAGAGAGAGAGAGAGAGAGAGAGAGAGAGAGAGAGGCAAGAGAGAGAGAGACAGACAGAGGAGAGAGAGAGAGAGAGAGAGAGAGAGAGAGAGAGAGAGAGAGAGAGAGAGAAAAACCCAAGCCACTTAGACCAGGCGGTGTGTCTGTCTGTCTGGCGGCTATCGATGAGTTGGGTGATTTTCCGGTCACAAAAACATTGATCAGCTCCGGGCAACAGCCCAGATTTCCTGGTCCTCGCAGGCCGACATTGCCACCTTGCTCACGCAACCCAGAATAGTCTATCGATTTCTCCTCCGCCTGGCCCTGCGAAGAAGCGATCCCCAAAGCGTTTCTGTAAGGACTGCAACCTTCACTCTTAAAATAGTTGTGAAAGCTAGATTGCCCTTGCCCCTACTCTCCTCACGGTTGGTCTTAACATGCTCCCATTGTCGCTACCTTCGTTGCTGTTTTTTCTTTTGTTTTTCTTCTTCTTCTCTTTCTTCCTCTTCTTCTTCTTCTTCTTCTTCTTTCTTCTTCTTCTTCTTTCTTTCTTTTCTTCTTCTTCTTCTTCACTTTTCTCTGCTTTATTGGTATATAGTGCTTGGTGTAATTTGACCGTTGGGAGAAGATCTTGTCCTTATTTCTAAAGGACTGTTGTCGACACTGAGTCAAGATCACTTTACAATAAGATATGTGATGCTAAGTTTTAATAGTCTATATACCAAAGAACTATAACAACAACACAGCAACAACAACAACAACAACAACAACTACTACTACTACTACTACTACTACTATTACTGCTGCTGCTGCTGCTGCTGTTGCTGCTGCTACTACTGATGATGATGATGAT
>JADBJO010000051.1:236589-244089 GCA_016801955.1 Conus betulinus | reverse complement strand
TTTCTCTCGAGGAGAGGAGAGATAGTTTTTCCTTTATTCAAATTCTAACGTCCTCCTCTTTTCCTCCTCTCCTCCTTCTCTACCTTCTCACACAGAGACTCACCTCTCGAGAGAGAGGGGTAACGCACTTCCCACCCCCACACCACACAACAACACGCCAACACACACCCAAACACACACACGCAACGACGCGCACGCGCGCGCGGCACGCACAACACCAACCACACACACCGGACACACACACCACACACCAGCACACACACGGCGCGACACACACGCACACACACAGGGCACACACACACACACACACACAACACACACACACACCCCCCGAGAACACAACCCACACACCGAGAGACATACATTCATTCAGAGACCGCACAGAGAGAGGAGAGGAGGGAGGAGAGACGAGAGGAGCAGAGAGATCGATAGGGAGTGAGAGAGAGAGATGAGAGGAGGAGGAGAGAGAGGAGAGAGAGAGAGAGAGAGGCAAAGCCAGCAAGTCGGGGCCGACCAATGTCTTGGACGACCATAACGATTACGTCAATCGCCCTTCGACAGAGACAGTTTCTTAAACGCTCAGAGGAGAGAACGCTGTTTGTCGGGCAGGTAGCAATCGGATTACCTCCCTCTCCACGTGACGTCAGGCGCGTACGTGATGACATCAAGTGCGGATGGCATCACGTGTTAGATGACAAACCTCCACTCGACTGTCTGTCAAGAGGTGTGTTTTCCTGCTTCTCTGTGTTTGTTTTGATTTCTGCCCATGAGGCAGCAGGAAACCATCCTGTGGGGGATTATATGTAAGGACCATAGATCCCCACTTCTTTCTCTGTAACATTTGCCAGAAAAACGAAACAAAGAAAAAAAAAAAGTTAAGAAACGATCGAGGTTAAGCCTAAGTAAGTGGGTAAGAAGAAGGTACTGGAAGACTGCATGCAAGAGAATAGGCTCTAGGACTTTATAAAATGACTTAAACGAGAATATCGATGGAGAAATAAAGACATAAATGAATAAGTGAATAGATAGATAAAAAAAATAGCCACTACCCACCACCACCACCCCAAAAAATATATAAACAAATAAATACATAAATGAATAAACAAATGGAGTTTTAAAAAAAAAAAAACGAACAACACTTTAGCAAATAACAGCTCATAGAAAAGTTAACACAAGAAAAAAAACGATAAAAATAAATGCATTTTATCAAACAGTGTTTTCAAATTTTCTGTACGACTGTAAAAAGGAGTGGAGTTGGTGTGTGTGTGTGTGTGTGTGGGTGGGGGGGGGGGGGGATAATGTTAGTGTTAGATGCGACCGACCTGTGTACACGTTTTGACTGGAAGTAAATGATAAATGGCCAGTGAATTTGACAGAGAATAATTCGGTTAAGTAATAAAGCAAACAGAACAAACATTATTAGAATTGCCAACGAATCCCCAGCAGGTAACATTTTCCAAGCACAGCTTGCTTGAGAGAGAGAGAGAGAGAGAGAGAGAGAGAGCGAGAGAGAGAGAGAGAGAGAGAGAGAGAGAGAGAGTGTGTGTGTGTGTGTGTGTGTGTGTTCCGGCGGAGAGCGAGGTGAGGTGGCAGGAGGGCGGAGGAGGGCGGAAGACGAAATGGGGGCATGGTGCCAAGTGGTCGTGGCAGAAAATGCTAATCAGATTCCATCCCCTTGGCGACAGCCGGCGTCATGTCGCTTCCACCATCAATCATTTTGTATAGCTACCTGTTCAGCTGGACTCCGCCGGATGAGGGATACCGCTACTACTAGAGAGAGAGAGAGAGAGAGAGAGAGAGAGAGAGAGAGAGAGAGAGAGAGAGAGAGAGAGGAGAGAGAGAGAGAGAGAGCAATCACTTATCTTTTACGCCCAATGCGAGGAGATAGGTGATTGTTCACTCCTCGTTTTCAATATCTTGAATGTCCTTTGTCTTGCCTGAAGAAGACCAAAAAAATCGAAACGCATCGTGTTTTGTGTTGTACTTTTGTTTGTCTCTCTCGTTCGGTGGAATGTTAATTTTCCTTTTAAGTTTGTATCTCTTGTTGCTGGCCTTCCCAAGCACTTTCTCAGTACCATCCAAAGAATCCAAAACGATAGGTGTTCGACTTGTCCTCAGATCATCAGGTTCGAACAGTTAACGCCATTCCTCCAAAGTGTGCACTGGTTACCCATCTCTGGCAGGATCAACTGTAAACGTTCTACCCCTCGCTCTCCATTCTCCCTGGGTCTGCATCCGACTATCTGTCAGAATTATTTTGTATCAACACACCAACAAGCTCGGCTCCATTCTTCATCTGATACTCGTGCTCCTGCGAATGCCTACATTGACAACAAGACCAACAGTATGAGGCCCACTGCAGATGTAAAAAAAAATGCCAATAACTAATCTTATTTGCTATTGCCCAGTTCGTTCCTTCGTCTCACATAAGAACTCCATGATGGTTTAGTGCTTGAAGGCCTAAAAGCAGCCATACATGGGCTCAGGTTGCAAGCACCAGGATGTGAGAGAGACGTTACCACCAATGGCGGAGACAGGCAAGGGACCGTAGAGATGGGATGCCGGGAGGAGAGGGGGGGGGGGGGGGGTGGGAGAGCGCAAGGGGGGTGCGGGTGGTGGGTGATAGTGTGAATGGAGCTATTTTGCTGAGGTTCAGATGGATTATTAAATTGCAAAACATACACGAGAGGAGGAGAGAGAGAGACGAGAGGAGAGATGAGAGAGGATGAGAGATGAGAGAGAGAGGGAGGGGGAGGAAGGAGAGACAGGGAAAAGAAAAAAGAAAAAGAAGGGGAATTAAGACCAGACACGAAAGAAGAAAAAAAAGAATAAGCAAAGGAAATAAAAAAGGAGAAGACAGACAGCCAGACGAGAGGGACAGGCGGACAGGGACAAGACAGACAGACAGTCAGACAAGATAGATAGATAGATAGATAGATAGATAGATAGTAGATAGATGCATAGATAGATAGATAGATAGATAGATAGATAGATAAAGAAAAAGAGAATCAGTGGAGGCGGAGAAGAAAGGAAAGACGAGGGCGAGGGAGAGTGAATGAGACAGCAGTGCTGATAGGACGTGCGGGTTGTGCGGATAGGGAGTCGGAAAAGAAAACGCGAGGAGACTGTGTGATAATGCAGAGAGAGAGAGAGAGAGATAGAGAGAGAGAGAGAGAGATATAGAGAGAGAGAGAGAGATAGAGAGAGATATAAGAGGCAGAAAGAGAGATCTAGCTAGCTAATCTCCTAGAGAGAGAGAGAGAGAGAGAGAGAGAGAGAGAGAGAGAAGAGAGGAGAAAAGAGAGAGAGAGAGATCTAGCTAGGCTAGCTAGCTAGGTAACTAGAGAGAGAGAGAAGAGAGAGAGAGAGATAGAGACAGACAGACAAGACAGAGAGACAGATAGAGACAAAGAGAGACAAGAGAAAGGAGAGATCTAGCTAGCTAGCTAGAGAGAGAGAGCGAGAGCTAGAAGAGAAGATATAGAGAGAGCGAGAAGAGAGAGCCAATCGCTATCGTTGGAATCATGTCTGCTTGTCATCTCCCTCGCCGATTCCTATCGGGGCTGGTTGGCAGGCCGTCACAGAGGACAGCAGAACGGGGGACACATATGGCGTCGGAGACTAAGTAAAAATGGACAGTTGACGTGCCTCTCTCACGCACATGCACCCGTCCCTTGCTCCCCACCGCACACACGAGCGCGCACCCACGCAGGCGCGCGCACATGGGCGCACGTATACACACACACACACACACACACACACACACACACACACACACACACACGAACACACACACACACACGAACACACACACACACACACACACACACACACACACACACACACACACACACACACCACACACACACGAACGCGCTCACGCGCGCGCCGTGCAGCGCTCATGCGCCTCGCGCACGCACCCGTGCACACAACACACACACACACACACCACACACACAACACACACACACACACACACAACACCCACACACACACACACCACACACACACATACACACATACACTCTCACTCTCTCTCTCTCTCTCTCTCTCTCTCTCTCTCTCTCTCTCTCTCTCTCTCTCCGGACTTAATAATAACAAAAGATTTGGCACGAACAGAAAGCCACACTAGAAGAGAAGAAGAAGAAGAAGAAGAAAAGAAGAAGAAGAAGGAGGAGGAGGGAGGAGGAGGAGGAGGTGGAGAGAGGAGGACGAGGGCGAGGGAGACGAGGACGAAGACGACCACGAGGACGACGAGGACAGCCACACTAGAAGACGAAGAAGAAGAAGGAGAGGAGGGGAGGAGGAGAAGGAGATGACGACTGACGAGGACGAGGACGAAGACACGAGACGAGGACGAACGACGACGACGACGACGACCGAAGAAGAAGAAAGCGAAGAGAAGAAGAAGAAGAAGAAGAAGAAGAGAAGAAGAAGAAAAGGAAGGAAAAGAGGACGAAAAGATGATGAAGAAGACGAAAAGGAAAAGCAGAAGGAAGGTGAAGACGCGGAGTATGCCGAATATTACAAAGTGGAGGGAAAAGAGAAGAGAGGCGGTGGGGAGGAAATGGAATAGTACAGCAGGCGACAGGAGAAGGGAAAGAGGACGGAGGTGGGGGGGGGGGGGGGGGGGGGGGGCAATGAGGGATAGGAGAAGAGCTAGCTGAACAATCCCGGACTAGTCAGTACCATTTCCGTCATAGATCGATAAGACATCCCCCCCCCCCCCCCCCCCCCCCCCATCCTCCCTCCACCCCACCCCACATCCCTATCTCCTGCCTTCATCTTCCACGCGTATTCCCTGTGAGCTCTGTCTCACACCGAGATCCACTTCACTGTTATCACCAAGACACACTCGCTTTGCTTTCTTGTCTTATGCTCCCCAGTCCACCCCCACAGGCCCATCTCTCTCTCTCTCTCTCTCTCTCTCTCTCTCTCTCCCTCTCTCTCTCTCTCTCTCTCATATATACATACATATATATATATATATATATATATATATATATATATTGGTCTCTCTCTCTCTCTCTCTCTCTCTCTCTCTCTCTCTCTCTCTCTCTGCGCCTAAAACTTACCCCCTCCACTTCCTCCCCTCTCTCTTTCTCTCTCTGTCTTTTGAATGTACAAATTGAGCTTCTGCAGTGACACAAATTGATTCTGTTAATAACCACTCCCAATGACATGCGTCTATGGCCGTTTCGTTAAATCATTCATAGTTCAGAGATCAGAGTTCAGCGTTCTCTGTCTCTGTCTCTGCCTAAGACTACCCGCTCCCCGTCCCCCCCCCCCTCTCTCTCTCTCTGACTTCCCTCCTCTCCTCTTCCCTCCTCCTTTCTCTCTCTCTCTCTCTCTCTCACACACACACACACACACACACACACACACACACACACACACACACACACAACCAAGCACCGTCCAACCAATCCACGCACGCACACGCACGCACACACACACGCACGCAAGCACCCATTCACACACACACACACACACACACACACACACACACACATATACGCGCGCGTGCGCGCACGCCCCCCCCCCCCCCCCCCCCCCCCCCCCCCCCCCCCCCCCCCCCCCCCCCCCCCCCCCCCCCCCCCCCCCCCCCCCCAGTCATCCAGCCCACTGAAAGCACGAACAAGGCCATAAATATGCACGCACCACACGCACGAGCAACAGTCAATTACGCGCATATCATGATCTACACGCATCGTTCGCAGCTGTGCTCATGCAACTCAAGGACCACGATCTATGACATGGACATCCACTTCCAGCGGATTATTTCAAATACTCAGGCTTTGTGCACATGTCTGATGACTTTGGGACGTCGTCCCAAATTCGTGGGCATCGAGAACCTGTTTGGAAGGCTAAGGGTTTCATCCCCAAATCCTCCACCTTGGACAGGATGGCGTGGAAAGCCTGCAGAAAGTTGTCCCATATTGTCAGGATTCCAGAGAAATGATGGAAGGCTTACAGGGCTTTTTTTTCCCGAATGCTTAAGTGTCTGAGATACATGCAGAAGGCTTGCATCGTTTTGTTCCCATATCCTCGGGACTACCAGACGTGCGTGGAAGACATGCGGGATGTTGTTGAAAATCCTCAAGCTGTGTAAGATGGGCATTGGAAATTTGCAGGATATTATCCCACCTCCTCGGCTTTGTGAGAGGGCATGGAAGGCTTACAGAATTTCTTCCAAGAGGGCCTTGTGTACTGGCATTAACAATTTGTAGATTATCTTCCCAAATCGTCAGACTTCATATGTGGCCATGGTTGATTGGCAGAGTATCTTCCCAAAATCAAGGGGTTTTGCGAATGGATATGGAAGATTTGCAAACTATCTTCCCAAATCCCCGGCTTTCTGGGTGGGCATGACTGATTTGCAGATTATCTTTCCATTTGTGAATGGGCATGAAAACTTTCTGAGTGGGCATGACTGATTTGCAGATTATCTTCTCAAATCCTCAGGTTTTGTGAGTGGGCACGAAAGATGTACAGATTATCTTCCCAAATCCTCGTGTTCTCTGAGACTCACCTGGAGGCGCGCACACGTGTGTGTGTGTGTGTGTGTGTGTGTGTGTGTGTGTGTGTGTGTGTGTGTGTGTGTGTGTGGGTGTGAGAGAGTGAGTGAGAGAGAGAGAGAGAGTGTGTGTGTGTGTGTGTGTGTGTGTGCGTGCGTGCGTGCGTGTGTGCGTGCGTGCGTGCGTGTGTGTGTGTGTGTTGTGTGTGTGTGTGTGTGTGTGTGTGTGTGTGTGTGTGTGTGTGTGTGTGTGTGTGTGTGTGTGTGTGTGTGTGTGTGTGTGTGTGTGTGTGTGTGTGTGTGTGTGTGTGTGTGTGTGTGTTCAGGGTGGCGTTCCAAACATGTCAGTTTTGCGACTCGGGCATGAAACACTAGCAGGATGTCGTTTTAAGTTTCGTTTCCTAAAAGGACTTGGAAGACTTGCGGGATATTCATCCTCAACCCCCAGCCATTGTAAGACGGGGGCATAAGTGACTTGAAGGGTGTCATCCCAAATCACTGGGCTTAATGAGACGCGCATGTGACTTGCGAGATGCCGTCCCAAATTCTCCGGCTTTGTGGGACTTAACTGGAAGGTTTTTAGGTGGTGTCTAAAGTTGTGACGCATGCTAGGAAGTTTACTGCATTTTATCTCACATCCTTAATAATCATAATTTCCCTGCCAATGGTATTGTCAGACAAGCAAGATATATGTCTAAGCAGCCTGTTTGACTTATCCAACAATGCTCAACGGAAGAGGGTTGAAAGTGACGAAACAATTATTAGAATTCTGCTGATGGTAACGCATGCAGGACTATATTGTCAGAACATAGGTTGTGTGATAAAAGCATATGTGTGAGCATGAAAGGCGACGGCAGTAAACGTTTGAATGACCAAGACGGGCTCTGTTCTATCGTGTGACTTGTCCAAAAAACAGTTTCTCGAGCTCAAACTTGGTTTGAGAAACCAAAAAAATCGTTATTTTGTTATTTTGAAAATCATTC
>JADBJO010000051.1:226589-231589 GCA_016801955.1 Conus betulinus | reverse complement strand
ATCTCCACGCATTACTCTTGTAAATGCATCCATTGACCACGCTTACCCTCCACAAACTCCATCCAACCCCCACACACAGACACACACACACACACACACACACACACACACACACACAGCGGGCATGTGAGGCTCGGACAGTCGATGACCTTGCGGGTTATCTGACGAGTGTCTGCTCCCTCTTTGATTAACGAGGAGGAGACACACCACATCGTGTGTGCACAGCTTTTAGAGAGAGACCATCAGGGACACTGACGTTGTCCGTGAAAGGTGCATGTACAATACCCACACGACAGAGGGCAGATGAAACCGTGATGCATCATCATCATCGTCGTCGTCATCATCATCATCATCATCATCATCATCATCATCATCATCATCATCATCATCATCATCGTCATCGTCGTCATCGTCATCGTCAGCATCATCAGTATTACCACTGACATTATTATGATAATGGTTTCTTTTTTTTCTGCTTTTGCAATATGATCATTGTCATCATTACTATCATCATCATCACCATCATCATCATCATCATCATCATCATCATCATCATCATCATCATCATCATCATCATCATCATCATCATCATCATCATCATCATCGTCGTCGTCGTCGTCGTCGCCGTGGTAGTCGTGGTCGTGGTCGTGGTCGTCGTCGTTGTCCTCGTCGTCGACGTCGTCGTCATCGTCGTCGTCGTCGTCGTTTACTGCTTCTATAGCAGGTTGTGGAGGACAAGAAATAAAACTGCAGAAATAGAATGCAAAAGGGGTGTGTGGAGTGGAGGGGGGGGGGGGGGGGGGGGGATTCGGAAACAACAAATCAGCAGCAGCAGCAACAGAAACAGAAGCCACAGCTGCTGCAGCAGCAACAGCAGCAACAGCAACAGCAACAGCGCGTAGCGATGCCAGTAGTGGCTCTGTTATTTCCCTAGTCGTGCCTGTTGGTGCGGGGGATAATGGTGGGAACAATCAGACACCTGGCACACCTCAGGCTGACGCTCTGCTAGCGCAAGCAGGGCACATCAGGTTAACAAAATATTGTTTTGCCACCAACGAGATGGTACACACGAAATCGCATCACTTTGACATTTCGAACAGCGCCACGTGTGTCATGTGGCTGAGAAAGAGGAAAGAGGCTGAAAGGGAGGGAGGCGGAGGAGGAGGAGATAAAAGGATGGCGAAAAGGGGGGGGGGGGGGGGATTAAAAAAAAACAGGAGAAATGTCAAAGCAGAAGGTGTGGCTGTTTCAGCTCATGGAATGCTTGGAAGTACTGAAGTTCCTTTCAGGTGAAGATAATGCCAGAACCATGGTTCGTTCACAGAATGGGGTTTGGAGGCTCAACAACGTTTGTATGGTTCCATGTACATTGTATGAGCGAGCACACACAATACAATTCACCCTTGCCTGTCTATCATAAACACACACACATAGGCACACAGATGACTGAGGAAACGTCTCTGTGCCGCTAGAGCTGGTTTAGATTTTCCATTCAAAACTGCGAGAGGTTCTTCACAATACACATGATATTCTCTGTGCTTCTTTGGAGGGCTTGAATTTTATTTCTGAAACCAGTTTTGAGTAAGAGCGAGGATTAATTTCAAAATGGAGATGACTGACGGTTTTATGGTTCTAAGGTGTACAACAAATATTCTTGTTAACAGTCTCGGTGTCTAGAATGGTGACTCTAGAACATCTGACACGAGCGTATTAATGTGGTGTGCAAAGTAGGCAAACCCATCATGAAACCAAATGTAGAACATATTTAGCTAAATATTAGACGTGATTATAAGTGTCACTGACGTGAAGCGAAGAATCATTCTCAGTAATGCTGATATAACGACTGAATATGCATATTTTGAAAATGTGTTGGATTCCACCTTGCACTTAGAAAAAACGAACAATGAAATATAAACTAATCAATTAATCGACAAAAAAATATCAATCTCAAAATTGTTCAATAGAAAAATGTGACTGCATGATGAAATATGAAAACGCTTTCCATAATGAGGATAGCAACAGATTCAAATCAGATTCATCATCATCATCATCATCATCATCATCATCATCATCATCATCATCATCATCATCCCCATCATCATCATCATCATCATCATCATCATCATCATCACCATCACATCATCATCATCATCATCATCATCATCATCATCAACATCATCATCACAGAGAGCAGTAAAACTGACATTTTCATCATCCTCATGATAAAGAAGACCAACTGCAACATTCGGGTTTGTCAATCCATAATAACTCAGTGAGTCAATCGACAACCAACGACATTCCACCAACACTTCACAGTTCTTCCGATTATATCAGCACAGCCCTGACTCACCCTCATCTCGCCATTCTGACCTTACTCTATCCCATCTCCGACCATTTCCCGTCCATGGACAGAGCCAGCACACAAGGTCAGAAGTGCTCCAGATTCCTACATTCCATACCTATCTCCTAATCTACGGTCCCCCCAGGGAGGTCACGTATGGGTCCCTAACATGAGCGTTAGGCACTAACAACCAAAACAGGTGCAATAGGGAGTCGTTGAAGTAAGAAATACGCGAGAATATTCTCAATGACAGCATTCACTAATACAGAGCAGAAACACAAAAGAAACATTAAAATAAAACAAAAATGCCACAACTCACAAAAAAAAAATATCCAAAGAAAGAACAAGAAAATGCCCTAAAACTAGAAGTGTTTCTGAACATGACGTGACCGTAATGGTGTGAGGCCATGTAAACCAGTGCTCGGGTGTTGCAACGATCTACCGCTTTCCGGGATATTTGTCATTACCATCTCCAAATGGAAGGTAACATGGTCACCAGCGGCCCACTAGTATGTTTATCTTGTCAGCGAAATAACCGATCCGATTGTTACAGAACTCGATAGAAAGGTGGAAATATGGCTGTAGAACGAACCCATTGAATTTCGGTGAAGATCCATGGTGCAGATCCGCAGCAGAGATCCTTGTAGATCCATGGTATAGATACTGACCACAACGTAGATCCAAAAAAGGAGAGAGAGAGAGAGAGAGAGAGAGAGAGAGAGAGAGAGAGAGAGAGAGAGAGACAGAGAGACAGACAGACGACAGACAGACAGACAGACAGACAGGTAGGCAGACAGAGAGAGAGAGAAAGAGAGACAGACAGACAGACAGACAGACAGACAGACAGACAGACAGACAGACAGACAGAGAAAGAGACAAAGACAGAGACAGAGAAATCCTACCGTATAGCTTTCAACGAAACTTGATGGAAATGTAGGGGATCTCTATATGGGTCACAAGTAAGTGGCAGATGCCACGATCTGTTTGACCGTGATGGAAGTCTACGCTCTCCCGCGCGTGCTATTAGTTCGAATCATGAATCCCTATGGAAGAAGAGTTAAGCGTGAATGCGAAAGTGACGCTAAACGAGCTGTTATCTCATACGTAACCACCATCGTCGCCGAAGGCTGACATTGATGGCTCTCTGTAAGTGCTGGCACTAACACCCGTAAAAGAATTACCCCGGGATGGCTGTGTAGGGAGGGACGGCCGTGAAGGGGGGGGGGGGGGGGGGGGGGGGGGCGGGAAATGGGGGAGAGGAACAGTGCCCCTGAGATGGTGTTGAAGATGGGATCGAACAATCATCTAAGCATGTGCTCTTAAGTTGTGTGTATTGATTTTGTTTGGAATTCTTGGAACTGAAAACAAAAAATTAAATAAGGTTCTGCTTTTAATTCTGATTTATACATGTCGTTTTCTGTCTTTGTTTCACAATCTGTTTATCTTGTTAATTAAGCATGTTTCTTTTGTTTATTAAGCATGTTTCTTTACGGATCTCTTTCTGTCATGTATTTTATTGTCTATTCAATGGAGGCGAAGAGATTCGAGTTGGACTTTCATCCTCTTCGATTTTTCACTGAAAAAAAAATCGTCTTTTCCTTCACGCCCGCACGCGCGCGCGCGCGCGTGTGTGTATGATTTTGTTGTTTTTTGCTGTTGTTGTTGTTTTGGTTGTTGTTGTAGTTGTTGTTTTGTTACTTCATCGTTCCATTAGTTCTGAGTCAAAACGCGTGTCTGAATAGTATATGTTCTAGCACTCATAGGTATATTGACTGCATTCACTTAACAATAGTCTGGAGGAGTGAATGGGTGCGTGGGCTTTTTATTCAAGAGTGTAAGATTTCGCTGCCATCGTTTTGTTTCACCTACGTTTGCAAGGGCAGACAACTGTTTCACTGAAATGGGCCCACGAACGAAGGAGCACCTCTGTTTATCTTTCCCATACACACCACCGTCTGTGTTTGTTTGCTTTGTTGTATTTTTCCGGCAATCGATAACTTGTTTGTGTTTCATTAAAGGCAGACAGTGTGAATAGATTTGCAGCTTCTGCTCTGTAGTGTGTTCAAGAGAATCTTGCTACCGTAAAGGTACTGACTCCTTTCAAAACAACTGTGGAACGTGAGAACGATGACATTTTTCCATCAATGGAATATTTTTCAACCATGGGTCAGTGACATGTTTCCATTCGGATCTATGGCAGTGCCTTCTTCAACATGAACGGTCTAAACATCAGCGTTGTCTGTTCTTATAAAACTTCGCGACCATTTCAACCTGAACGAGCGTAGTCTTTGTAAGTGGGTGCTCATATCGTGAAAGAAACGTGAAACGTATACAAGTCGTGAATGAGCAGAGTACATTATACTTCAGTGAAGCACTTACTCCGTGTATGCTGATCAAAATACGCATAAGGCCGTGAGGTATGCTGAGGACATACCAAGCACGTTTCGACTGGCACAAAGAGGCGGGAGTGCGTCACTGCAGTACACACACGTCAGTGCTGGCCTTTAGTTCCCTACAGGCCGTTCAGGTCTTTAAAGGGGCTGACTGACGATCAGGCTGTGGTGTGCCACACTATCCGTACCAGAAGTTGTCCGACGCAAGCTTACTTCCTCATCCATCAGCGTCTCATCTGTGATGGTGATACAGCGTGCTCATTGTG
>JADBJO010000051.1:206589-214089 GCA_016801955.1 Conus betulinus | reverse complement strand
AATTCCATTCCAAACTCTACCATTTCAGTTGCACACAGTACACATTGTTTAAAGCCATTAGTATGATAACAATGACTTAAAACCCAGATACTAAGGCACTTTCAAGTCCCTAGCATCCTACCCGTAGAATCCCATCTTCCTACCTCTTTGTCTTGACCGCCTCATTCTCAGACCTTTATTTCATATTGGCGGCCCCCATGCCTTCATAGTCACCGACATCTTTTCATCTTTTCTACCATCATTCTGGTCCTCCACTTTCTTCTTCTTTCACGTGAGTGTTTCTTGGGCCAAACGTAGGAACTGGCGGAGCCCATTCCTCTCCAGGTCGGATTTTCTTCTCGGGTTTATTCCCCACATGCTGCAGGTAGTGGAGGGTTTGCAAGGTCACCAAACGCAAAGAAGAACCTCTGACCTAACTATGTGCACGAGCACATTCCATTGTCATATACGCATGCGTGATGTGGACACTCATAGCGAATCTGGAAAGAAGAATCCTGGCCATAAAATAAAGAAGACGTCACTGCTGCCGGATACTATACATCAGATACACTGATAATATTGCCAGTCATAATCACTGGTGATATTACCAACACTGATGATATTACCAGTCATTTACACTGATAATATTACCAACCATATACACTGACAATATTACTAATCAACAAGTGCGTCTAACCATTAGTCCAAACATAAGACTATACGAAGATCTCCTCCGTACTACCTCTTTCGAAAACTCGGTGTTATGGTCATGTAAAGAGATCTAGTGGCCTTGCTAATAGAATCACTTTTGGAGTGAGATGAAGTAGAAAACCGGGGTTAAAAATAAAAAAAAATATAAAAAAAAACCCAGCCGCCGTGGCGGAGTGGTTAGCGTCGCGGAATCCCGGCTAGGAGGTCGTGGGTTCGAATCCCATCAGAGTCATGTGGGTTTTTTTCTGCCCCGACCGGCTCCTACCCAGAGTTGAGTCTGCTGCAGACTCAGTTGGGAAGACTGGGACCACACAGTCGAGTTTCATCCACTTAATGGATGCGTTTCTGAGAGTGTTGCTCACATTTCCTGACCAACACTGCAGGTGCCTGTATCTCTCAGGCCTGGTTGACGCCGGGATATATTATGAAAGGAAGCGTAGAGTACAACCCTGTCATGTAGTCTCAGACCGAAATGGAAATCCGTAGCATCATCTTAATCATCCCCATTCTCATCGATCAGCATTAAAAAAAAAAATGTCTCAAATTTGTGGCCCCTTCATGCCCTGCTGTCATGGTGACCTCAATTTTGATGTCCTCTCCACGTCTGTGGCCTTGGTTTTGTTCCCGTCGGAGTCACCGGTATCGGCGAGTCCATGGGGCTGTCGTTGGACGGACGTGGTGGCGCCCTCCGGAGGGAGAGCTCACTCACGCCGGCTCCGCGACTAAGCAGTTATTGTCGTCAGTAGGGGGCTTAGTAGGTGGTGTCCTGCGTATGTTAGATCAGAACAGGCGCCACTGAACACCACCGAAGTGACTTGGCAGCAGTGCAGAGTCTCCTCCGGTGGGTTGCCTCTTGACGACTTGACATTGACTGCTCCCTGTGGATTGCCGTGCCGGGGCTGCGGCGGGACCGGCCGGGCTGTGGCTGTGGACGGGGTGTCGGAATGAGCGGTGTGGGTGCACTACCTCTGAGGTGGCGCAGAAGTTGGAACAGAAAAAAAAAACACACAAAAAACACAAAAAAAAAACAAAACAAAAAAAAAAAACAACAACAACGGACTGACGGCATTGCATGGCGGACAGGGGAATAGGGGAACACATCTGCAGATTCTTTGGCCTCAGGATACAACCGAAAGATCTGAAGAAACGTAGCGAACTATTCCTCTATTTGGTGCTCCAATGACTACCCATGGAGTGAAGGGAAAAAGAAGATATCGCTATCTCCGGCTCCTGTCCACGCTTGGCTTGACACTTATTTTCTTAAGTCCAATTATTTAAATGCCCAAACGTCCAACCTCCATGCATACATGCCCATACCTCCCTACTTCTCTCTATATATGTACGAATGAATTAATGTATGTATGTATGTATGTATGTATGCATGTATGTATGTATGTTTGTATGCTTGTTTGTGTGTATGTATGTATGTATGTATGTATGTATGTATGTATGTATGTATGTATGTATGTATGTATGCATGTATGTATGTATGTGTGTATGTATGCATGTATGCTTACATCTTTTAAATATGTATGTATGTATGTATGCATGTATGTATACGCTTACATCTTCTAAATAAATCATGGATTCAAATTAAAGCGGAATAAGATTGTGATAAAACAGTAAAGGGAAAAAAATCACTCACACACACACACACACACACACACACACACACACACACACACACACACACACACACACACACACACACACACACACACACACACAATCCTGAAGAGAGACACGCTCGAAACAATATTGTAGATGATTTTTAGTACTCATTTTAATACTTGATTTTAACAGATGTTGCTCCCTGACGGTCGAGCACTTTTAAAATCATATTAGGCTTTTTAGCAATATTCATTATATATATATATATATATATATATATATATATATATATATATATATATATATATATATATATATATATAATGATAAACAAAGCTTACTCTTATGTCTTAGATTGTAGAAATAGGGGGGTGATAAGCCTTCATATCTGCAGTGGTAGATAATTCTGCCTGACAGTATGTGCTTGAGTGGGTGAATGAGGAATAATAAATGCTTCTCAAAACGAACCTTCAGCAAGCTTATAGTCTCCGAAGCGGGAGACAATCTCCAATGGGGTGGAAGCTCACTAACATATAACTCCTGGTCAGATACCGGTATTTCGAAACCTGATCGTTTCTCCTTAGTGACTGCGGAAAGTGGTAATTTGACTCCTCTGCCTTTTCGGTTTTAAAAGAATGCTATACCTGAAAAAGGCTTGTGTGACCAGGAGATATATTTATATTGGAGACTATAAGCTTGCTGAAGGTTCATTTTGAGAAGCATTTATTATTCCCCATTCACCCACTCAAGCACATACTGTCAGTTAGGCAGAATTATCTACCACTGCAGATATGAAGGCTTATCATCCCCCTATTTCTACAATCTAAGACATAAGAGCAAGCTTTGTTTATCATTTAATATTTCTTGCAGTCATTGCAATACCAAGCTGCTCTGTAAGTTTGCTGGAATGGTGCTCGGTACTTATCCTTGGAATTATTTATTAGTTATATATATATATATATATATATATATATATATATATATATATATATATATATATATATATATATATATATATATATATATATACATAAACTGTATCATCCCCCATTAAGATAAGCCTACATAATTACAGGCCTCCTACTTTCCTATCCCCAGGTTCCATCCCCCATGCCTCAAGATACCTCCACCTGTATCTTTAAGCCAAGACCTCCACGTCTCATACTTCACATCTGTAACTGAATGGTCTGCCTCCCGGCCTCTCCAAGACCTTCTAAGACTCTCTGTTTTTTTTTTTTCCAAAATCTCTAATGCTCAGTCCCACAACCACCATAACTCCAAACTTTTACCACCGTACTTCCCGTTGCCCTTACTTCCTGTCTTCATCTCTCTCTCTCTCTCTCTCTCTCTCTCTCTCTCTCTCTCTCTCTCTCTCTCTCTCTCTCTCTCTCTCTCTCTCTCTCTCTCTCTCTCTCCCCTCTTCCTATGCTGCCACTCTGAGGATCAAGCTAGAAGCTAGGTGGCCGATGCAATCTCACCTTCCCCCGCCATCCTCATGAGATCGGGGAGAAGGTTCCCGGAGCTGAATGCCTATAAAACGTACAGAGAGGGAGGGTTCTTCTTGTCACGGCGGCCCTTGTTGGCATCCCTGGACGATGAACCTATGACGGTGGGAAGGGGAGCTGGGGATGGGGGGGGGGGGGGGGGGGAGGGGGGAAGGAGGGGGCATTCTGACCACCCACAAGGAGGGGGATGGCTTGGTCTTGGGTGCTCGGCTACTGTTGTCAGTTCAGTTTGTAAAGAACGCTGTTTTGTTGCAGTCAGGTCTGAGACGGACATGTGGGCGTGGGATGCAGCGCATTGTCAAACATAAAAACGCGCATCATAAGCATGAACGCACGTAAGCACGCATGTGCTCACACACATACATGTGCCCACGCACGTACACACACACACACACACACACACACACACACACACACACACACACACACACACACACACACACACACACACACACACACACACACGCACGCACGCACGCACGCACACACACACACACACTACACACACGCGCGCGCGCACGCTCGCACGTACGGTCACAAGTACGCGCGCACACGCGCACACACTCACACAAGCACACTAACACACGCTCACGCGCGCACATACATATACTGGCGTATTCGCTCGCACACACTCACGAAAACATGCAAGCATAGACGTACCTGCACGCTCACCCTTAGATAAGGGGGAAATATAAGTACACTCGGAACCAAAGCTTATAAATATACGTATACTCGGAACCTAAGCTTATGATATCGTTTTTCAAATTAAAAAAGTATATGTCTTTCGAACCTTCCGTAAAATGGCTCTAACCATCACCTCCTTGTATCCTCTTTTCCCTTTTCTGTTTCTCTTTCTTCCAATCCTCTCTAACCCTCCCCTCCCCATCTACCCCATTAAAGCCCGCCCCCTCCCTCTGTCTCAGTCAAATTGTACGTTAAGAGTTCCTTCTCCTGGCACGTGACTCGGGGAAGGGGGGAGGGGGGGAGGAGGGGGGGAGATGGGAGGCTGGTTGAAGGGGCTGCTTCTCGGTCTCTAATGAAATAAATGCCACTTTGCAGAACTTTCTCATCTTGAGGGGTGCCTTCCGCTCTTGATGTTCGGCTGAGACAGCAAGACTGGAACGGCCATTTCTGATAAGGGTCCTCTGGCACGAGAGCTTTGAGCAGAAAGTCTGGAGAAGACGCCTTCAACACGGCGCCTTTGAGAGGACATTTTCTGAAGGTGAGTTCCGGAAGGGAGGAGGAAACCAGTTTCCAAGGTCAGTGAAGTGGTCACGTTCAGACTGAGTGCCCCTGCCCCCCCCCCCCCCCCCCCCCCAAACACACACACACACACACACACACACACACACACACACACACACACACACACACACACACACACACACACACACACACACACACACACACACACACACACACACACACACACACACACACACTCACACACACACACACACACTCACACACACACACACACGCATGCACATACACACACATACACACGCAAGCACGCACACACACACACACACACACACACACACACACACACACACACACACACACACACACACACACACACACACACACACACACACACACACACACACACACACACACACACACACACACACACACACACACACACACACACACACATACATATCCCCTTTCATTTAACATTTAACACTGAAGGAAAAAACTTGGAAGAGCAAGTAACAACATCCTCCCTTCCATATGTATGAAAGTGTCTCATTCGCTGTAACATATGATACGAGGTTGTAACGTGTTTTGCCTGTCTGCGCGTGGTACGAAGCTCAGGTATTGGTAATGACGGCGCAAACGGGATCAGCAGTAACAATGACGAGCTGGGGAGGTGGGGGGGGGGGGGGGGGGGGGGGGGGGGGGGTTTCCGGGTTTTCTCCCCCCCCCCCCCCCCCGCCCTCCCTTCCACACCCCGCGGCTGGCAATAAACAGAATGGCATTTTTGGCAGGCTGCCCCCTGCACCCCCACCGGAGGAGGACCCACTGACCCCTCTTTGAGCCCCTCCCACTTTTCACATCACTGATCCGCCCCTGTCCCGTAAATCAATTACAGCGATGTTAGCTGGATTGGCTGCAGAAATGCTGTGGTAGTGACGTTTATCTCCGAAGATCCCCCCCCCCCCCCCCCCCACCTCCTTCTTTGCTTAGTCTTTTTTTTTTTCCATCCAAAGGACGGAATCGTCTTGCTTACTAATGTCATTGATCCCCCTCATCTGGTTCTGCAAGGAGTGGAACACTCTTCCATGAAGGTTTCATTCGACCAAAATATATTTTATAGAAAGCCCACGTAGCCACTCCCCCAAGTCCAGAAAGACATTTTATCCCTCCTACAAGTCAAGTAGCAAACATAAACAGCCTTTTATTTCTGCAATCCTTTCTACATCAATGTTGGCAAAGTACCTCAGCAGCATAAATCTACATCGAAGTCCCATTTCAACCAGAAATGCAACTGTAAAAACGGATCAACCCTATAAGGCACTGAAAGGAGATACATCGTTACAGATGTAAACCTCATGCATTTTCCTTCATTTTAGTGATCTTAGCATGAGAAATCTAAAAAGAAAATAAATAAAAACATTCAAATAGAGGAATCAGAAACAGCAGTCGCTAAGAAATATGAAACGACAGTCCATCTGACAGCAAAAGGGTTAATCAACACGAAGTTGACCTTTCAGCTCACAGTGCTTCCTGAAATGTTTCCAGGGAGACCTTAAAATAACTATTTCCATCATCCCCACGCGATCACTGACTCTTCGAAACATTCTTGTATCACTCGGGAATCTTATACACATCTCATATCAGTTCGTAACTTCTCTCCAGAGTTCAAGATAACACACGGCTAGGGACTGCAGGAGGGTCATTGGGTCCGTGTCTCTGTGTGTATGTGGAGGGGTGTGGGTGGGGGGGGGGGGGGGGGTGAGTGGGTGGGGGAAGTAATTCCAATATGACGCACAGCTTCTTTCCATCAAATATTTACGCTGATTCACTTACTTAAAGGATGCATACGGCTCGTTTGATGAAAAAGAGAGAGAGAGAGAGAGAGAGAGAGAGAGAGAGAGAGAGAGAGAGAGAGAGAGAGAGAGGAAGAAAGTTTGGGCAAAGCCAAAACTTGCCCCCTGCCCCTCTCACCCTAGTATACCTCCCACACCCACCCCACCCACCCCATTCTCCCATACTTTCCTTTCCTCCCCTTTAAAAAGCCTTCAGGTACCATTAACTACAACGTCACGAGATAATCGAACAATGTTTAAACATATAAAAAGAAAAAGATGAATTTTTTAACTTTACGATACCTTTACAAAATGGTGGACAACTGCTAAATGTTTGAAGTTTCCATTACATTAAAAAAAAAAAATCAAATTCGGTCTTATGCGATCTATGGTTGTGTCCATGTAACATTTCTTAAGCGAGGACATTAACCACGACCGTGTGTGGCTGGGACATTGAACCAAACATGACGTCACTTCATTCGTCTGTTGCCATGGTCACGTTCGGGATGCGTGCGCAAACCTCACCGGAAGCCCAGGTCATGTGAGATGACGTGCATTTTCCGACACTCTTCCTGTTTGTGCTTGTATTGGGAGTCATGACCGTCTGGCTGCAAGCTACCATAATCTTAGCCAGTACGAATATAGCCATATGAGAGAGA
>JADBJO010000051.1:201589-204089 GCA_016801955.1 Conus betulinus | reverse complement strand
CGTTCTTTCACTTAGGTTTTTGCCACTCAATGCCTGTCTCTCTCTCTCGCTCTCATCTCTCGTCTCTTCTCTCTCTCTCCCTCCTCTATCTCTCTCTCTCTCCCTCGTCGCTCTCATCTATTCTCTCTCTCGCTGTCAGTCTCCTCATTCCTCCCCCTCCCATTCCTCCTCTCTACCTTACTCTCTCCTACCTCAAACGGTCCTCTCTGTCCTCTCTCTATCCTCTCTCTCTCTCTCCTCTCTCTCCCTTGTTATGCTGCGCCCGTACTATGGTCAGGATGGGAATGGGGGGAGAGAATTAATTGTTTCTCTGCAGGTCAACTGTCTCTTCTCTGTTACGGGCCAATCTCCCCCCCCCCCCTCTCTCTCGTCTCTCTCTACTCTCTCTCTACTCTCCTCTCCGCAGAGACGATGAGAGAGAGAGAGAGAAGAGAGAGAGAGAGAGAGAGAGAGCTAGAGAGAGAGAGAGAGAGAATCAGCAAGACAAGCAAAAGCAGCAGCTTGTGTTCACTGTTGTCAGACTTAATGGAATGAAAGCTGGCATCGTCATACAGCGAAACTGAAAACAAAAAGAACACAGCAGTAGCCTATTGGTTTCTGTTTCAAAAGCCAGATTCAAATACGGATTCCCCATCCCCAAGTTAAAAAACCAGATTTCTCCTTAACGCACTTTTATATACTGCGTCCTCAGCTAAAGCTTTTAACCCAAACTCTGTCTTTCCCATACAGTTTCCAGCTCTCTGATCTCTATGGTCAAAAGGACCTGCTTCTAACCAGAGCAGTGTAACGCTTCTTGTCAACTCTAACCATGCCCACTTCGCCCAGCCAACACAGTAAACACGTCTACGTCACTTCCTATCCCGTCATCCGTTGCAGCCCCTGCTTGAAACGCCATGTCGAACTGTGCCTGCATCTACAGGTCATTTTAGGGTGCACCACTTTGCTAACACAACCATCAGTGAAAGCAACGAATTGTGACTACTGCAACAAATGGTTAAAGGGCTGATTTGCAGTAGGAGTAAGAAAGGGAAGGGACTGCCTTAGTTTTGCTTCCCAAGCTTATTTGGCACTTAACTGAAATATAAGAAGGGCAGGGAGAAGTGTTTTCTCTAAATTTTCCTAAGCTGTGACCCATCACGTCTCTCTCTCTCTGTCTCTCTCTCTCTCTGTCTCTGTCTCTGTCTGTCTCTCTCTCTCTCTCTCTCTCTCTCTCTCTCTCTGCTTTTGTTTGTCTGTCTGTCTCTCCCTCTATCTCTTTCCCTCCCTCCCTCCCCTCACTTACCTTGACCATGAGTGAAAATGTGTGCGTGCGTGCGTGCGTGTGTGCGCTGTGCGTACGTGTCTGCGTGCGTGCGTGCGCGAGCGCGCGCGTATGTGTGTGTGTGTGTGTGTGTGTGTGTGTGTGTGTGTGTGTGTGTGTGAGAGAGAGAGAGAGAGAGAGAGAGAGAGTGACAGAGATAGAGACAGAAACAGAGACAGACAGACAGACAGACAGACAGAGGAGAAATTGAGGGTTGGTGAGACTAAAAAACGTACCACAAGAGCACCTGAGAGAGAGCAGAAAGAGACAGAGGTCACTGTTTCACGTAATAAACCAGAGTGAATGGTTCGACGGCTGGCCTCTTTCTACAGTGAAGGCCTCATTCCACAGTGAAAGAGAGAACAACAACAACAACAAAAATACCCGTCATTAATCCCACTCCAACTTGCACTGCTCTGAATGACTTACGTCCGTGGATTTTCCATCCGCGGTTTTCTGATTGTCTTTTCAGAGGACTCAATGACTGGCTTTCCCCATTTCCTATGACAAGTGACGATTTCTCCGGTGTTCATCTTCAACTGTCTTCAACTAAAATCTACCACTACTCTCCCTATTTCTTCTTCCTCGCTACACTCTCCCTGATCCTGTGATGACGAAAGAGTGGTTCTAAACACTATATAGCAGCTACTTTTGTCAAATACGTGTCTCATCCATTTTACACGAACAAATAGCAAGATGTCTGCATTACTACTACATCTGTCTATCATCCCCTGCAGCCTCCGATTCCACCATATTTTGCAGTGCATGTATTTACAAGACGCACGGTTTTGCTGCCGCAGTGGGTCAGAGTGACGAATATCGACAAGTGTACATGCCTGGCAGACTGGAAGTAAGGCGGGAGGGTGAGGGACACATTCATCTACCTACGCACCCTGTATGTACAGTTTGGTGAATAAAAACGTAGTGGAAGGGTAGCGAGATGTGTTTTTCTTTGACGTGCTTTGTCACGACGCATTACCATCCCCGCCACCCACCCCCCCCCTCCCCACCCCCTCTATGTCCCTTTATTTTCTCTCTCACTCTCTCTCTCTCTCTCTCTCTCTCTCTCTCTCTCTCTCTCTCTCTCTCTCTCTCTCTCTCTCTCTCATGCTGTTTCTGTAGTTCATTAAATATGATGTTTTATATTTAGTTTTGTCTTTGATTGATGTGCTTATTCTCGTGTGTGTGGTTCGTTGAAAA
>JADBJO010000051.1:181589-186589 GCA_016801955.1 Conus betulinus | reverse complement strand
GAATGCGGCGAGAAGCGAAGAAGAAGAGAAGAAGAAAAAGAAAAGAACGAAGAAAGAAGAGAAGAAGAGAAGAAGTAGAAGTAGAGAAGAAAGTAGGAAGAAGAAGAAGAACGAAGGAAGAAAGAGAAGATGGAAGAGAAAAGAAGCCGAATTAGTCTGGGCGAAGAAGGAAGAAGCGAAAGGGCAAGAATGCAAAAAAAAAAAAAAAAAGAAAAAACGATCGAAAGAAGGAAGAAGGAAGAAAAGACAAAAGAAGCAGAAGAAGAAGAAGAAAAAGAAGGAGAGGAGGAGGGGGAGGAAGGGAAAAGTAATAAAGGTAGAAAAGGGGAAGAAGAAGAAGAGAAGGAAGGGAGGAGGGGGGGGGAGGAGGAGGGAGCAAACAAGAAAGAACAAGAAAGAAGAAAAAAAAAGAAGAAGGGAAGAGAAGAGGAGAAGGAAGTACGATGGAGGAGGAGGAGGAGGGAGAGAGGAGAGGAGGAGAGAAGAGAAGAAGAGGAAGAAGAAGAAGGAAGAGAGAAGAAGAGAAGGAAGAAAGAAGATGAGAAGGAATAGAAGGGGAAGAGGGGAAGAGGAAGATAAGAAAAGAAAGACTGAAGAAGGAATAAAGAAAAAAAGAAGAAAGGAAAGAAAAAAAGAAAAACGAAAGGAGGGGGCGGGAAGGCGGAGATTAACACGATTCAAGAAGGAGAAGAGAAGAAGAAGGAGGAGGAGAAAACAAGAACAAGAAAAAAGGATGAGGAGGAAGGGAAAGCTAGTAGAGGAGGAGGAGGAGGGGGAGGAGGAGGAGGGGAAGGAGGAGGAGGCGGGGAGGCAGGCGGAGGCGGAGCCGGCGGAGGAGCCGAGGAGAGAAGCAGCCGAAGCAGACGCCGCAGGAAGAAGCCGCGCATGCGACCGAAGAATTCTGCGAAGCGGAAAGCCGCAAGAAGGAAAACAACGAACGAAGCGCGCACACGCAAACGACGGAGGAGGAGGAGAATGAAAGAACGAGTAAAGAGAAGCAGGAGGCCGCGGCGGCGGCGGACCCACCCGACCAAGGGAAACCAGGAATGCAGAGGCGCGGATCTACACCCGGCCCCCCGCCGCCGCGGAGCCGGCAGAGTCGCGGAGGAGGAAGGAGGGGCGGAGGCGGCGGCGGCGGAGGAGGCGAAGGGGGGGGGGGACGCAGCCGCAGCAGCCGCCGACAGCCGGCAGCCGCACGAAGACGCCCGCAGACAGCCGACCCCGGCGAAGCCGAAGAAGCAGCGACGCAAGCCGAAGCAGCAGCACAAACCGATTGGAGCCAGAAGCGCAGCCACGACGCGCGCAGACGCGGAGCCAGACGAGACCAACGACAGACAGAGACGCGCCGGCCAGAAGCAGACGCCCCCGCAAGAACAGCAGAGGAAAAGGAAGGAAAGAAGAACGACGCCGAGAGCACACGCAAGAAGAAGACGCCGAAGGGTCGACACAAGCACCCCAGCCGCACACATACAGAAGCCCGACCGCCCGCAGGCACCGCTGGGGCAAGCCAGAGGAAGAAAGGACAGAAGCGCAAAGACAGGCAAGACGAACGAGCAGAAGCCGCCGAAGCAGAAGGCGAAGAACAGAAAAGCGTAAGAACAGAGCAAAGGCAGAAGAAAGAGAAGAAAGAAGACAGAGAAGACCGAAGAGAAAGAAGAAGGAAGACCGAACGAAGAACGGACAGAAGAAGCAAGCAGAAGAAAGAAGACGAAAAGACGAAAAAAGACAGAAGAAGAAGAAGAGAAGAAAAAGACATGAGGAACACGAAGAAGAAGAAGAAGAAGAACGAAGCAGAAGAACGAAAGGAAGTAAGAAGAAGAAATAAAGAGAGACGAAGAGGAAGAGAAGACGAAGAGAGCAAGAAGAAAAAAGAGGAAGAAGAAGCAGAAGATACGAAGAAGACGGACAGAACCAGAAGAAACGACGAAGACAAGAACGAAGCGCAGAAGAACGAACGAAGAAGAGAGCAAAAGACGAGAAGCAGAAGACGACGGCGACGAACAGAAGAAGAAGAAAAGAGAAAGGAAAGAAGAACGACAGAAAGGAAGAAGAATGAGAAAGAAGAGAAGAAGAGAAGAACAGAAGAGCGGAAGAAGAAGAACGAAGACGAAAAGAAAGAAAGAGAGAGAAGAAACAGAAGAAAGAAGAAGAAGAGAGAAAGACGAAAAAAAAGAAAGAAAAGAAGAACGAGGAAGAAGAGAAAGAAGAAGAAGAAAGAAAAGGAGTAAAAAGAAGAACGAGAAGAGAGAAGAACAAGAGAAAGAAGAGGAAGAAGCAGAAAAGCGAAAAGAAGAAAGCAAGAGTAAGGAAAGAGAAGAGAAGAAAAAGAGAAGAAGAAAAGTAAAAGAGAAGTAGAACAGAGGGGAAGAAGCAAGAAAAGAGAAAGAAGAGCAACAAAAGAAGAAGAAGAAAGTAGAAGAAAGAAGAAGAAGAAAAGAAAACGAGAAGAAATGATAGAAAAGCAAGGAAAGAAGAAAGGAAGAAAAAGAAGAAAGAAGAGAAGAGCAGCAGAAAGAGGAGAATGAGAAGCAAGAAGGAGAGGAAATAGGAGAAGAGAAATGAAGAAGGGAAGAGGGAAGGAGGTAGGAAGGAAAGCAGAGGGGAGAAGAGGGAGAAAGGAAGGAAAAGAAGAGTGGAGACAATGAGGGAGGCGGAGGAGGAGGCAGGAGGAAGGGAGGGGAGGAAGGGGGGAGCGGGGGAACAGAAAGGGAAGAAAAGAAGAGGAAAGAAGAAGAAGAAGAAGACGAGAAAAAGAAAGAAGAAGAAGAAGAAGAAGAAGAGAAGAAGGACATTGAGTACGGCATTAGGAGGGATAAGGAGGAGGGGGATGGGAAGAGGAAGGAAAAAGATGGGATGGAGGGAAAAAAAGAGGAGGAGGAGGGGGGGACAGGCAAGGGGCAGGAGTGAGGAGGAGACAACAGCCAAGCAGTCAGCAGCAGCGCAGCTAGCAGGCAAGCAACAACAACAACAACAACAACAACAACAACAACACAACAACCACAACAAAGGAGGAAGGAGGAAGAAGGAGGAGAAGAAGAAGGACGAAGAAGAAGAAGAAGAGAAGAAGAAGAAGAAGAAGACTGAGGACGTTTGGGAGGGGATAAGGCGAGGGGGAAGGAGGAAGATAGGGTGGAGGAGAGGAAGATGGGATGGAGGAAAAGAGGAGGAGGAGGAGGAGAAGGAAGGAGGAGAACAGCAGCAAGCAGCAGCAGCAGCGAGCTAGCCAACAACACAAAACAACAACCAACAAAACAACACAACAAACAACAACAAACAGAAGGAGAGAAGACAGAAGAAGCAGAAGAAGAGAAGGACGGGGGTGAGGAGGGAAAAGAGAGGGGGAAAGGGAAGGATGGGAGGGGAAGCAGGGGAGGAGGAGGAGGGGAAGAGGGCAGGATGAGAAGAAGGGCAAGCAGCAGCAGCAGAGCCGACGAAGAACGGAAATGAAGGAGCAATAAAATGGTACGGGCGACAGAGGTCTGTCCAGTGTCTTGTCAAAGATATTGCCGAAGGTGATCAACAGAAGACATATTACAAACACGCCTATGAACGAATAACAACGACCAGCAGTTCCAGAAAACAACAATGAGCAGTTTATTGCTTGCTTGATGCGGCCATGGCCCAGATGAAGCCGCGAGAGTGCCATCTCCACGGATGTTGTCACATTATCACTGGTAAAAAGATAGATGTCTGCTTGTGACACCTGTGCTAGCTACACACTGATCGTTCGTGTAATGTACAGCAGTACATCAGTTGTCACATGGACAGGGGATGGATTCATAGACCAACAAAGTCCATTTCCAAACGGACAGCCCTTAATAGAATAAGTGTTAAGTGCCTACTCAGAATACACGAGTATAAATCGTATTCACCCGTTTCATTTTGTTTATAAACACCTTCTCTGATATGCCTGTGCCGATCAACAGGTAAAAAGCAATATTCATTTTCATTAGTGTCCCTTTTCAAAAATGCACTTCTTCGATACCTTAAAAAAAAATCAGCTGTATGTCCACTTTGTTAGCTTTAGATTATACCAAAAGGAATTGCGGTACCGGACATGCCTCCCCCAATCAAAATTAAGCTTAAGAACTCTTGCCCAAATGGCCAAAGGGGTAGGGTTAGACAGCTAATTGAGGTTTACCGTGTCCTGGCGTGTCAAGGCATAATGGAACTCGAAACCAGTCCCCTGTCCTTCTGCCGTCTAAACGCCCTTCCCTGACCCTGATCAATTCAAATATTTATTGCTGGGTGGACAGAGAGGGATTTCAAACCTTAAGAATCTGACCCAACGTGAAGTTCGTACTCACGACCGTTAGCTCAGAAGGTCTAACGAGTACGGGCCACTAGTATGCCATTTTAAAGCTCTATATGCCTCTCTGCTCTCTCTCTCCTCTCTCTCTCGGTTCTCTCTCTCTTCTCTCTCTCTCTCTCTCTCTCTCTCTCTCTCTCTCTAGTATATATTTCTTTCCCAATAATATCCGTGTCAGTTGCGAGAAAATGAAGTGAAAGTGACAGCTGTCAACCCATACACACATGCTGCAGGATTATTATTATTCTATGGCATACGCCAGGATGTAGCCTCCGCCCCCGCCCCTTCCTCTCCTCCCCCCCCCCCCCCCCCCCCCCCCCCCCCCCCCCCCCCTCCAAAAAAATTCCCATCCGTCTTCCTCACCCTCTGGGTAAACCAGACTCTCCCCCTGCCCTGTCCCCGTCTGCCTCTCTACCCCATAACCCCCCCCTACACCTACCCCCTCATGTACCCTTCCCTGCTGGTTGTAATCTGTGATATTAAATATGGACAAATGGGGAAATCAATATACGGAGACGGTACGCAGTGGTTTGGGGGACCATCTGTAGATATTTCCATGTGCCTACTGCTGTGTGTATATGACAGGGCGCGCTGGCTTTTCTCAGCAAAAGAAGAGCCGAAGGAGGGAAGTGGAGGTTTGGTGGTGGTGGTGGGGCTGGTGCTGGTGCTGGTGGTGGACAAGGGTTGGAGA
>JADBJO010000051.1:174089-179089 GCA_016801955.1 Conus betulinus | reverse complement strand
AAGAGCTTGCTCATGACCCGCAAGCACTGACAGGGGGAAAAGAGTCACGTATTGATATTGGACGAACTCCAGTGATGCACTTTATGATGAATAAAACTACATATTGATGCGAGAGACGGAGAAAGTGAGACAGACACGACAGACAGGACAGTCGGGAAGAAGAATGAAGAAGAAGAAGAAACAAGAACAACCACAACAAAAAAATACAAGCTAGAAAGAAAGAGAAACAAAGAACAAGAAGGAAAAAACAAGAACTTACGGACAAGAAGAAGAAGAAGACGGGCAGGAGATGAGAGGATACGAAGCACTGCCATACAAACAGGATCTCACTACTTGAACCATTGTAGTTTGCAAAGGGAGTTTCCCAGCCCCTGAGTTGTTCTCCCAAATTTTATTCGTTATAAACAAACACACGTGGTTTGTTTTTGTAACTTTAAAGCCATTGGTCGAGGACAGTGAGGGTGGTGGGGTGGGGGGGGCGGTGGGTGGTGGGGTGGGAGAGGAGGGGGGGAAAGGGGGGGGGATCCATTGAGGGGGGAGGATTCCGGGGAGGGCGGGGGGAGGATGGGGCCAATCCAAGTGAGAAGGGAACACTGAGGGGGGGGGGGGCACTGAGAAGACGGGGGGGAGCGGAGGGAAAAAAAGTTTTGTTTTTTTTTTTTTTTTAAATGGGAGGGGAAGACAGGAGGGAAGGGGAAGGAGTATCCCTTACGACGGAGGGGGGGAGCGGGGGGGGGAGCGGGGGTAGCGGGGTTTTTTTTTTTTGTTTTTTTTTTTGGGGAGCGGGGTGGGGGGGGGGGGGGGGGGGGGGGGGGGGGTTATGGCTGGTGTTCAAAGAGCATTGTCGCTTAACTTACCTTTGTATAGAAGTAATTTATAACAAACAAAAAACCAAAATTCCAATCCAATGATGATGTTTCTGAACATCAGCTTTCCATCAGTTTTCTTCTAACTGTGAAAGACTCGGCGCTCTCACAAGGTTGCTGGGCTCGAAAACAACATGATTCATTGATGAGGCCATAAACCTGGCACTGGGAGAAGAGGAAAAGAGTCCAAGATTCCTGGACGGTTTTTAATCAGTTTTGCTCCCTTCTTGTGTGTGTGTGTGTGTGTGTGTGTGTGTGTGTGTGGTGTGTGTGTGTGTGTGTGTGTGTGTGTGGTGTGTGTGTGGTGTGGTGTGTGTTTCGCGCGTGTGGGTCGTTCGCACACATGATGATGATGATGATGATGATGATGATGATGATGATGATGGATGATGATGATGTGTATGTATGTGTGTGTGCGCGCCGTGTGCGTGTCTGTATATATATATAGTAAAAATCTAGTTCTGAAAAACAGTCACATGGAAAAGGAAATATCAGGGAACGGGACATTGGGCAGGAGGTCGGACGTAAGCGATCTGAGAAAGGGGGAAGAAGACGCTGGAAACGGAAGGAGGGAAGGAATCAGAAAGCGCGAGGTGTCAGATGGTGGGGAATGAAAGAAATGGCACTTTTCCAGCTCTACGACTTCTTAATGACTGAAAGGAAACCAGGAACACTTAGGTGCCATGAGAATGGAGATGGGTGCTTTGGAATAGATGGCATGGAGAGGGAGTCGCCGGGAGCAGAAGATGGGGATCGGAAGACCTAAGAGAGAGACGGAAAGGAGAGTCTGTGCATACAGCCCGCTCATTCCATTCACGACACCTCCCAGATGGTTGTGGACCTGGGAGAATGAATGTCTGGGTACGTGGCCAGCTGACGCAGCGTTTACTCGTGTTGGGACCCGAAACTGTGATATTTGGGGGGTGGGCACAGATTGGGTGTGTGTGTGTGTGTGTGTGTGTGTGTGTGTGTGTGGGGTGTGTGTGTGTGCGTGTGCGTGCGTGCGTGCGTGCGTGGTGCGTCCGTGCGTGCGTGCGTGCATGCGTTCATGCGTGGTGTGTGCTGTGTGTGTGTGTGTGTGTGTGTGGTGGTGTGTGTGCGCGCGCGCGCGTATGTGCGTGCGTGCATGCGTGCGTGATGTGTGTGTGTGTGTGTTGTGTGTGTGTGTGTGTGTGTGTGTGTGTGTGTGTGTGTGTGTGTGGGTGCTTGTGTATCTATCTGTGAACATGCCAGCATCCATGCCCCTACTCCAACCTGCCAATCAATTCATTATTTACAGATTCATTACCTTAACGTGGGGACGGGGTGGATGGGGGGGGGTTGTGTGTGTGTGTGTGTGTGTGTGTGTGTGTGTGTGTGTGTGTGTGTGTGTGTGTGTGTGTGGTGTGTGTGTCTGTATGCCCACTAGTGGTGGAGAGATCTGAAAACGAAAATAAATAACCCAAAACGACCACCCCCCCCACCCCTACCCCTTTCAGTCCACCCACCCCCATCCACCCACCCACCCCCTCAGTCTAGACACAGCGATCCGATCCGCCCCTGTTGAGTGTTGTATCTCCAGCAGACATCGGGAAGAGAAAACAGTCTCTTCTTAAGCGGCCACATCCCACATGATTGCCAGGGTGAGTAAGGTGATTGGCCTGGAAAAAAAAATAAGGATTTGGAGGAAAAAATGCTTTCACAGGCCATTTGTAAGATAGACTAGACAGTGCACAAACATCACTGGCTCCCTTCGTAGCCTCATGAGCGATGATAAAAAGGAGAGAGAGAGAGAGAGAGAGAGAGGAGAGAGGTCTGAGGAGGACGAGAGTGGTTAGTTGATGTAAACAGAAGGGAGAGTAGAATGGTCGGTGATCTGTGATGTTTCAGCAGGATTTTGCGCTAACACAAGGAGACTATCGGAAGAACCAGTAGAAAGAGAAGAAGGCAGAAAAGAAGGAGGAGAGCCCAGAAGAAGGGATTGTGGGGAGTGGGGGGGGGGGGGGGGGGGGGATGGGAAGCGTAATTGTGGTTGTTATGCACTTACAACACTGACGAGAGAGAGAGAGAAGAGAGAGAGAGAAGAGAGAGAGAGAGAGAGAGTGAGAGAGGATGAGAGAGTGTGTTTGTTTTGAGGTGAGGATGGAGAGAGAGGGAGAGGAGAGATGAGGAGAGTGAGAGAGAGAGAGAGAGGTTGTGAGAGAGAGACAGAGGTCGAGAACATAGCAGGTGTCGAGTCAGGACATGAGATGCATCACTGCATTTACGACTTTCTTGTTGCCGCTTTGTTGAAATGAATCTAACTTTTGGTAGGTCAGTGATAAATGACTTTGTGAAAAAAAACGAAATTAACAATGTCACATCTCTGCTTTTTTGTGTGCAGTTTACTTTGCCTTCAAGCAATTTCATTGTGATTGAAGTGTGTGTGTGTGTGTGTGTGTGTGTGTGTGTGTGTGTGTGTGTGTGTGGGTGTGGTGTGTGTGTGTGTGTGGGTGTGCATGCGTGCGTGGTGAGGGTGGTTGCGTGTATGTGTGTACATATGTGTGTGTGTGTGTGTGTGTGTGTGTGTGTGTGTGTGTGGTGTGTGTGGTGTGTGAAAAGAGAGAGAGAGAGAGAGAGAGAGAGAGAGAGAGAGAGAGAGAGAGGAGAGAGAGAGAGAGGAGAGAGAGAGGGGAGACGACGGCCCATGCGTGCGCGTGCACACGCGCATGTTTCGTCATCAAAGGGACCTGCATATCTGCACAGTCGCAGTCTTCATACACAGAATCCCTTGTGATCCGTTATCCGTAGCTGACTCAGCTCTGAACAAAACTCAAACATTGGAAGAAGAGGGGAGATGCATGCAGAGAGTGGGGAGGAGAAGCGCTAAGGGAGGGAGAAAGGAGCGAGGGGCGAGGGAAGGGAGGGGAGAAACCCCCCCGAGCACGCGTGTCACCCCTCGCCCCAACGATTAACGAGATCTTAACGACGTTAGAAGAAAACTAGAAAAAAAACCTTCAGTGAAGAAGCCACAAACCTCGACCAAGGTCAAGTGGATCCTTGATTCGTCCTTTGAACTGGATCCGCACCAACTTTTAACGGGTCTGTCCTTGGTTCACATTCTGCTTCATTCAAACCCCTTCAGCTGTTCCTTGCGTAATGTCGCTGACAGCAAAGCAAAGCAAGCAAGCAAGTAACCGAGCAAGCTGGCAACCAAACTATCAGACATGGGTGTGGCACCAACCATTCAATAAGAACCTGTTTGACGAAGGTAATGATGTAAGAACTTTTTTTTGTGTTGCACGATAATTTAGTTGAATGCTTCAGATGGATTGGAAGGGAAAGGGTCCTGCGTGCAGTCGGCTGGTGGTGATTCTGTAATAACCTACCTGCTTCCTTTGTGATGGGGACGGGGTGGTGGGGAGGGGTGGGAAGGGGTAGGGGTGGGGTGGGTGACCCACTCGCACATGGCCCTTTAAGCAGTGGGCACCGGAGAAGCCCGGAGCTGCCGGAAACAAGGGGAGGGAGGAATTGCAGGGGTACTGGGCCAAACTCCTGCTGGTGGAACGTTTCGTAATGTATGCTGATGTGTGGCAATTGACTGGCTGACTTTTTAAGAAAGTGAGAAGAAAGAGAGGTGGTGTGTGTGTGTGTGTGTGTGTGTGTGTGTGTGTGTGTGTTGTGTGTGTGTGTGTGTGTGTGTGTGTGAGAGAGAGAGAGAGAGAGAGAGAGAGAGAGAGAGAGACAGACAGACAGACAGACAGACAGACAGGCTGGAGGATGTGGCGTAAGGACAGAGAGAGAGAGAGAGAGAGAGAGAGAGAGAGAGAGAGAGAGAGAGAGAGAGAGAGAGAGAGAGAGAGAAAAAAGGGGGGGGGGGGGGGGGCTTTTCGATAGCTATAGAGACACTTTTTAAGTATGATAATGTTACCAATGTGAACTGATACGAGAATCCAATCCAAATCACAAAAGTCCACGAGGATCTAGAAAAGACTGGCAAAACGTACCGAACGAAACGAAGCAAAATTAAATAAATAAATAAATAAGAATAATGTAGTGTTTAACAAACCATGTTTCATCACAAAGAAATGAGCCTTCATCCGATATTGCCTGCATCTAAGATCATCAGAGTCATCAGTTAAATGACTTGCTTCATGCACCGCTTTCGTCTCGAAT
>JADBJO010000051.1:144089-146589 GCA_016801955.1 Conus betulinus | reverse complement strand
AGCAGAGCTTCCACAGTATAAAAAGTAATCCCTGCGTACCGCATAGCTACCTCTGACTCAGCGTGGAATCAGCAGTTCATTTTTTTTTTTTTCTTCTTTTCCTGGTCTGTCTGGCATTCAGAGCTAGGATGTTCCCCGACATCTCTAGATTCTGCTGGAATGACAGGAAGGGGGGGAATTTCTGTTGAATCCCTTTTTCTGACTTTCCAGCGGCCTAACTAACCTACTTACCGGGGTTTATTGTTTTGTTTCGTTCTGTCTTTAGTAGGTTTCGTGCTTATTTAAATATCGTGTGGTCCGATACTTTTAATGATTTTGTGAGTTATTAAATCTAAGAGTTTTTCATTCATATGTGTATTTTTTTCGTGCATTCCATTATTCACTTCTTCGTTTCATTCATTCATTGGTTCGTTTTGTTTGTTCGTTCCAATTGTCATCTCTCTCTCTTCTTTCCATCTTTCCCTTTCTATCTGTCTTTCCCTCTGTCTGTCCTGTTTGTCTGTCTTTTTTTTTTTTCTTTCTTACTGTCTGTCTATCTGTGTGACTGTCAGTCTTTTCTTTCTTTCTTTCTTTTCTGCTTTTCCTTATTACTCCTCACTTTCTGTTTTGTCTTTTTTTTTTTTTTCTTTCTTTCTACTGTCTGTCTTGTCTGTCTGTTGTGACTGTCAGTCCTTTCTTTCTTTCTTTCTGCTTTCCTTTTACTTACTCCCCATCACTTTCTGTTTGTCTTCTGTCTTTTTTCCTTTTTTTCCTTTCTTCTTACTGTCTCTCTGTCTGTCTGTGTGACTGTCAGTCTTTTCTTTTCTTTCTCTTTCTGCTTTTTCCTTGTTACTTCCCTCTTCTTTCTGTTTGTCTGTCTTTTTTTTTTTTTTTTTCCTTTGTTTCCTCCCTTTTCTTTCTTTTTCTTTTTTCTTTCCTGTCTGTCTGTGTTTTTGTTACTGTACAAACAAGTCAGTCACAAAAAAGCGAGTTTTTTTTTCTTTTCCTTCTACCTTTCCTTTCCTTTCTTTCTTGTTTTTCCTTTTACTTCCTCGCTTTCCTGTTTTCTGTCTTTTTTTCCTTTCTTCTTACTGTCTCCTGTTACCCCTGTGTGTGTGGTGACTGTCAGTTCCTCTTTCTTTCTTTCTTTCTGCTTTTCCTTGATTTTCTCCTGTCACTTTCTGTCTGCTGTCTTTTTTTTTTTTTCTCCTTGCTTTCCTTTCTTTCTTTCTTTGTATTTTCCTGTTCCTCCACCTCCCTCACTTTCCTTTCCCTGTCCGTGGGAATGCTTTCAGGAGGGGGGGTCCCTGTGAATCCCTTTCTTTGTGACTTTCTTTCTTGTCTCTTTCTAACGTGGATACTTCCTTTTTCTTTCTAATGACTTCGGCAAAGACTTGAATCCTTGTTACTACATTTCCATACACTTTATTTTTCTGTCTTCTTTTTCTTTTTTTCTACTTTTGTCTTTCTTCAATTTGTTTGGACTTTTTTTCCCGTTCTTTATTCTTGCAGACAGGAAGGGGGGTCCCTGTGAATCCCCTTGTGACTTTGTGCCTCAGGAACTGGTCTGTTTACTAACGTGGATACTTCCATTTGCCATCTAACACGGCCGGAAAGACGGAGGATGAATGATGTACTTACTTTCACACGTTTTATTTTTTTTTTTTTTTTTTTCTGTTTGTCTGACTGTCTGTCTGTCTTTCCTTCTTTTTTTTTTCTTTTTTCTTTTTGTTTCTGTCTTTATTTCTTTTTCTTTCTTTCTTTCTTTCTTCTTTCTTTCTTCCTTTCTTTTTGTTTCTTTCTTTCTTCCTTTCTTTCTTAATCTTCCTCCCTCCTTTATCCCTTTCCTTCTTTTTCTTTTCTTTCTATCTTTCTTTCTTTCTTTCCCCTTTATTTCTCCATTTCTGTTCTACTTTTCACCTTTTTATTTCCTTTAGTTTTTCCGTTTCTTTTCTTTCTCTCTTTCGTGCCTAGCTTCCTTTTTGTCTTCCTTTACATCCCTCTTTTTTTTTTTCTTTTTTCCCTTTCTTTCTTTCTTTCTCTCTCTTCTTCTTCTTCCTTTCTCTCTTTCTTCTTCTTTTTCTTTCTTTCTTTCTTCTTTCTTTCTTTCATTCTTTCTTTCTTCTTTCTCCATCCTTTTCGCTTTCGTTTTCTTTCCCTACGTCTTAATTTTCTTCCTCTTTCAATCCGTTCTGTCTTTCCTATAAATATTCACGAAACACAGTCACAAGATCGCAGTGAAGCGAGTTACAGTAAACACAATTAAACATTAAAAATTCATTTTCATTTAAAATAAAAATAATAAGAAGGAGGCGTCTGGCATGACCTGGCCCACGACACTTCCTATTAAACAGACTGCTTTCAGCACAGAATTGAAACGACCCACATTGTCACAAGCATTACGAATGTATAACCACATCGGTGCACGCTTCAAACGGCTCCATCAATCATTCTTTCCAGGGGCCTGCGGATGCGAGAGCTTCATGTTTTGTGGCAGCAGATTTTGAGAGAAAAAGAAAAA
>JADBJO010000051.1:114089-121589 GCA_016801955.1 Conus betulinus | reverse complement strand
CTGTTTGTTTCTGCTGTGCTCCCATTTGTTTTGCAGCATTTTGCTGTCGCTGGTGCTTGGTTGGCTGGTTGGTTGGTCGGGTGGTTGGCTGGCTGGTTGGGTGGTTGGGTGGGTGGGTGGGGGGGTGGGGCGGTGGTTGGGTAGTTGGTTGGTTGGGTGGGTGGGTGGGTGGTTGGGTGGCTGGTTGGACGGTTGGTTGGTTGGTTGGCTGGTTGGGTTGTTTGGCTGGTTGGGTGATTGGTTGGTTGGCTCATTGGTAATTTGTAATTGTTCTTCATAGGTATGATTATGTCAACAGCAGTGCTGAGTGTCGCTGAGCTTCGCCACTGTGGAAGAAACTTCACTGGGTCCCTGTTAAATGTCGGTGCCCGAGCCAAGTAGTTGTCACCCTTGTTTGTTAATAAATCATGTCCTCTGAATTTGTCAGTCTCGCTTGTTCCTGCCTTCTTATTCGCATGGCTTTCCAGACCACACGCTTTTGAGGGGCAGCTTCAAGGCTGTGATGAACACAAGCTTTACTTTCGCTCTGCAGTCAAACAGAGTGAGCACGCAAACTCAGTGTGTTGTGTCATGATCATGAAATACAAACGGGAATATTCTTTAAACCACCCAGGGAAGAGAAATTGACGTTCTAAATGGTGTGAAGTAGAAAACGAACTGCACTTGTCAGATACCTGAATACTTCACAAAGAAATTAGAATAGCCATCCTTGAAGTAATTCAATTCAGAGGAAATATCGCATAATTATTATGAAACCAAGTCAGGCCATCTTGTTTAGACGTTTTAGAATGCAAATTTGCAAAATCTGTCCAGAACTGCTAAGGTAAGCTCTGCCAGCCGGGAAACAGTCGCAACATATTTATCTGATTAACCGTTCTTTGTATTCATGCCTTATAAAGCGCTTGGAAGTGTTCTTTACGAGACAGGTTAATTCTGATTTTGATTCCGAAAAAAAAAAAAAAAATGCTTGCAAGTCACTGTCAAGCCGTCAACGCAAGAGCCCATTGCAGCAGGCATACTTGGTAGTCGCACAGGGAGTAGTGCAAAACGCTTCGGGCTACAGACGGGAAAACTGTTCAACGCTGTATGTTTTGTTACCGGAGACGACTAAAAGCGACAGGAATCCCTGGCTATGAAAAGTAGGTCGTGGCCTTTCTCGGCAGTGTAAAAATCGATTACGTGATTGAATGCGCTTTTCATCGTAAAGTATTACATATCTACTATGTGACTGAAAGAAGCGTAAAAAGAAAATGAGATAGTGGTAGTCAACATGCTGTTTAGTTTCCCGTTACCTGCTTTGTTTTTTTGTTTTCCCCCCTTTTTTGTGTTGTAATTTCTCTTCAGAATTTCCTGAATTGAGTTACTCTGACAACTCCTTTCTCAGCTCCCTTTTGCACACCCCTCCTCCCTTTACATACACACACCCGTGTTCATCCGTGTCAAGGCTCTAGTTCGCGCCCCCCCCCCCCCCCCATCCCTTCCTCTCTCTCTCTCTCTCTCTCTCTCTCTCTCTCTCTCTCACACTCTCTCACCACACACACACACACACACACACACACACACACACACACACACATACATTTCACTTCACTTCAAAACAGTCATCTTAAAGTTAGCCTTCATGATCATGAAAATGAGTGAGTGTGGCGATCAGGTCACGATTCAACACAGTGTCAGCTACTTTCAGACGGAGAGCACGAATCTGCTATCTGTTTTTTTTTTTGTTTTGTTTTCTTTTAAGGCAGTGATTCGAAGCGGTGGACACAAAATCTGAGGCAGACAAACATCGTTCGATTCACAATATGGGAAACGTTGCTCTTTGTGCAGATTGATACCTGCAAGCCGTCAATGCAGCCGACATTCCTGAAGAAACAAAGAGAACGGTCAGCAAGAACTGGTGAACTAAAGATTTTTGCTGGATGTAAATAAAACAGGCGTCCCCCCTTTAAGCGGCTGAGAGAGGGATTTGCTTTTCAACAACTCTCGTGCTCAAATTGTTGTTTCCAATTGCTAACGTCCTCTCTTCCTACCCTGCCCAACCTCTCTCTCTCTCTCTCTCTCTTTGTTTTTGACTCTTATTCTCGCTTACTATCTCCCGTCACACTCCCTGCTAGCTAGCAACTGTACACCCCATATACCGTTGTAACCCCCGGCCGGTGACTCAGCCTGTAGTGTGATGCCTGCTGCCTGACCCTGAGCACAGATAAGTGGTGTGCTCCAGAACCTGTGAAGCCAGGGGGCTGGCATCGCATGATGATGGGGAAGCGGCTGCACTGGGCTGCATCAGAAGGTGTTGACAGCACCAAGGTTATCCTCCACCTCCACCCCCACCCCCCCCCCCCCACACACACCCCCTCTCTCCTTCCCCTACAGTTTCCAACTTTCTTGTACTGTTTCTTTTCCTTTCCTGTATTATTCTAGTTTGTCCTTCGCACTGTTTTTCATTTATTTTCCCTATCTTTCCTGACTCCACCTTTCCTTCGCTTCTCCGATTTGTACTTTTTTCTGTTATTCTGTTTCTCTTTTTTTTTTTTTTTTTTTCTTTTGATAATTTTTTTTCCTTATCTTTCCCTGCCTTTTTCGAATCTATCATACCTGGATGTCTTTTTACCTTTTGTGTTTGCGTCCAAAATCTTTAATGTTTGCATACTTTTTTAATGCTTTTTCTACTTTTCACAGATATCTTTTATGATGCCTTTCTTATGTTTCCACTCTCCTCTGCCTTTCCTTTTTCTTCACTACCGTGTTCCCCTCTCTCACTGTTCCAACGACCTGTCCTTATTTTTCGCTAGCTTTCCTTTTTCCCCCTCTGTCCAGCTTTCCAAGCCGCCTTTCCCCAAGTTCACTACCTTTCTCTTTCTTTTTCATTTTCTACCTTTCTCTTACTGTGCTTGTTTTTTCATGACCTCTTGATTCTTTTTCTCTCTCCTTTTCTACATGTCATAAATGTTTCCTATTTTCTTCCTGCCTCTTCCTATTTTTCATATATTTTTAAAATCTACTTTTTCAACTTTTTCATACTTTTCCTTGTCCTTACTTTCCTCGTGCCTCTTTCTCTTTTATCCCCCCCCCCCCCCCCCCCCCCCCCTTTCCCCCCGTCCTCTTTTATGCTGCTTTGTATTTAAAACCCCCCCAATACTGCCCCCATAAACCCCCCAGATGTTAGATGCCAGTCCAGCAGACGACACGATATTGGGTTTCCCTGTGAATATTTAAAACAATAATTGCAATACTGCATGAGCATAAACCAACAGATGTTAGATGCCAGTCCAGCAGACGACAAGCGATACCTTGGGGATCCCATGTCCCCCATGAATATCATGGCAACGAATTGTCAAATACAAACATAAAAACAAAACAACAGAATAATAAATTTAGCCTGTCGTATCGGCATACCTGCAGCCCTACCTTGGTGGATCCCATGTCTGGACGGTGACCACATGAGCGTGTGATCAGTAGGCGAGTTGGGATGTGTTTTACATGTCAGTTACGCAGGGCCAGGTTATCTCATGGTGGGGACATTTAGTTGTTCACGCTTCCTGGCTTTGTTTTTCCGACCTTTGGTCAATTTTCGGTTCGATGTAGGCGCGTGTGACCCAAGGCGAGTTTGGATGTGTGAAACATGACTGGCCCTCCTCCAGCGTCATTTTAGGAGCTTGCAGGAGACTACTTTACTATGCAGTCTCCTGACATCGTGCTTCGAGGAAGGAACCCGATTGACGAACCATAGTGTGCGACTACTACCTCTGTTGATACCAGGGTGTCCCTGACATCGTGCCAGTACTTGTGACTATCGTAGCATCCTACAGTATTCACATTCTACAATTCCGAAAGACATTACCAAAAGCACTAATACTCTTAACCTCTTTAATCTAGCTTATGTATTAAATAGACGAGGAAAGTAAGTGCAGGTCCTAAAGCACTTTAAAACAATTTAGGCAGCTGGGTTGTAGCACAGAATTAAAAAAAAAACCTCCAACCCTTTTTTTTTTCAAATAATGGATAACTTGCCCGTAATATCAATCACCCTTTCCAGCAAAATGCTTCTTTTAATACCATGCACCTCCTCTCAGATGGAGAACCCATTCTTCTTTGAAACCATACACATTCTCACAGGTGGCGAATTCATTCATAGGCGCGTGGTTTCGGCCGGGCCTGACGACCCGTTTTGAAGTTCTAGCTCCTCTTCAATGGGCTCAGCCAGGAACGCACTGACAGCTCTGAGAACCAGTAAAAAAAGGTATTTAGAATATATCTCTTATTACTTTTCAACGCATTTCTGGTTCATAAAGACTACGCATGATATGTGAGATGCAATAAAGCAATAAAAACTGGCTGCAAGGAATGCAAAGGATATGCCGCCGATCACGTGCAATAAAGAGTAACAAAGGGTAGGGAAATGTCGCAAAAGTAAGAAAAGAATGGCAAGGGTAAGAAACAGGTCAAAGATGGGACAAAATGCGGTTTACAGACAGGAGAAGTACTTCAAGGCAGTAAGAGAAAGAAACGATGAGAAAAGTGAGTAAAATGTGTGGAAAGGTTGGAGAACATAACAAAAAGAGAGAGAGGGGGGGGGGGGGGGGGGGGGGGGGGGTACCGAAAGATTTGAAAAGTAGAAACAGATTGAACAGGCAATAAAAATACAAGAAAAACTCGTAAAAGCTAGCAAAAGGTGACAAGTGTAAAAAAAAAAAAAAAAAAAAAAAAAAAAAAAAAGACATGTAGAGCAACCTAGAGAAAAGTATTAAACCATAAGAAGAATTCATTATATGTGGGGGAAAACAGGCAAAACGCAGGAAACAAAGCAGTACTATATAGTGAAAACGGTAGAAAAAGGTAGGGATCACTGTAAGCAGCAAAACGTAATATAACAAAGTATAAGATAATGGGAAACAAGGAAATAAAAGCTGGGGGGGGGGGGGGGGGGGGGGGGGGGTAGTAAGTAACACCACGGAAATAAGTAGTAAAATCCCGCAAAAGTAGGGAGAAAAGAAAAAAGAAGAAAAGCTAAGAAACAAAATAGTAAAGGGTAGGAACAGAGAAGAAGAAGAAGAAGGAAGGAGGAGGATAGGATAGAAGAAGAAGAAGAAGAAGAAGAAAGAAGAGGAGGAGGAGGAGGAGGAGGAGGAGGAGGAGGAGGAGGAGAGGAGGAGAAGAAGGAGGAGGAGGAGGAGGAGGAGAAGAGGAGGAGGAGGAGGAGGAGGAGGAGGAGGAAGAAGAAGAAGTAGAAGAAGAAGAAGAAGAAGAAGAAGAAGAAAGAAGAAGAAGAAGAAGAAGAAGAAGAAGAAGAAAATGACTGTAGCAAGCAGAAAGGGATACAACTACACCTCCAAGTTATCGAACGGATGAACATTAGTAGTTAAGAAAAAAGTTGAGGGGAAAAAATAGTAAACGTAGTAGTAGTGGGAAAGTAGGTCAAGCTGAACGGACCGCTGACAACACTGATGGTATAGGGAGGAGACTGCAGGGGGGTGGGCGGCGGGAATTGGGGGGGAGGAGGGGGAGGGGGCGGGTGCTAAGCTGCACCAGTCCACAGACGGACCGAAAGCAGTCAAGGACATCAGCAGCTGTTGGCCGAGTCATGGCCTCTCGATGATCTGATCGCCAGTGATCGCGTCGAGGAAACGACCGCTCATAAAACTGCTCGTTCCTTGCTCACTACGTTCTGGAACAGGCTTGCTTGATAAGGTTTGTTGTGTGTGTGTGTGTGTGTGTGTGTGTGTGTGTGTGTGTGTGTGTGTGTGTTGTCCTTTGGAGGGACGGTCGGTCTGTCTGACTATCTGTGCAAGTCTACCTGTGTGTTTGTTGTGTTCGTTTTGTCCCAAGATAATAATTATGTCCTGGTAGAAAGTGTGCTTCATTTTAGCATGTTCTCTGTCTCTCTCTCTCTCTCTCTCTCTCTCTCTCTCTCTCTCTCTCTCTCTCTCTCTCTCTCTCTCTCTCTCCCCTTCTATACTCCCCTTCTATCTCTGTCTTTTTTTCCCGTTAGTATGTCAGTCTCTCTCTCTCTTCTCTCTCTCTCTCTCTCTCTCTCTCTCTCTCTCTCTCTCTCTCTGTTGTCTCTGACTCCGTTTCTCTCGCCCTCCTCTGTCTGTCTGTCTGTTTGTCTGTCTGTCTGTCTGTCTGTCTGTCTGTCTGTCTGTCTCTCTCTCTCTTCACACACACACACACACACACACACACACACACCACACACACACACACACGCACGCACGCACGCACGCACGCACGCACACACGCACGCACTCACGCACGCACGCACACACACACACACACACACACACACACACACACACACACACACACACACACACACACACACACACCACTTCCCGCAACTCCTCTCCCGTATTGCGCGATCTAGTCCCCCCCCAAATGCACATGATAGGTTCTACAGTCTGTCCTTATCTCTCCCCTCCTGAACACCTAACATGAGTTCTGGGTTTTGTAATTTTCCAAACGACAACAAAAAACAAAACACACAAAACAAAACTCAAAGATACAAACAAAAAAAAAATCCCGCAATATCAACAACAAAGACCTGAAGATGATGACAATGACAACCATAGCGTATCACACGACTCTTCGGCGATGGGTCGCACAAGGCATATATATCGCGCAGTTGGATGGACTCACATTGTACAGAGGTCTGCCAAGTGCGAGCACTAAACTATCCCACTCACGTGCCTTTAAATGAGTCACTCGGTAGAAATTAAAGGGAAAAAACATGTATGGAAGGAGAGCCAGGGTAAGCTAACAGATTTCGAGGTGTTTTGCCAAATTTGTTGATGACATATTACGATCTGCAGGACAAAAAAAAAAAAAAGAACAAACAGCAACTGCACCTAGGCTTCATAACACCTCCTCTCCACACACAACACACACACACACACACACACACACACACAACACACACACACACACAACCACAGCATCGGAAACACAGGTGAAAGCTGGCTGGTTTGTAGCTGAGCCGACCACGGAGGCCATATCAAGGATGAAAGTCCGTTACAGTAGAACATTTGAAGGACGGAGGGGTGGGGGGTGGTGGTCGGGGGGGTGGGGGTGGGGGGTTCAATGATGGCGAACGTGTTGTGTGTTTGTTCCCTGACATACGCAATTTTTTTTCGCGCGCATCAGACACACACACACACACACACACACACACACACACACACACACACACACCACACACACACACAGAGACCCATATACACATACACACGCACACACAGACACACATACATACACACCACACACACACACACACACACACACACACACACACACACACACACACACAACACACACACACACACACACACACACACACACACACACTCACACACACACACACACACACACACACACATTTACAGACAGAGAGTGGGGGGGGGGGGGCGAGCGACCATGAAAAGAGAGAGAGAGAGATAGAGAGAGAGTGAGACAGAGACAGAGAGAGAGAGAGAGAGAGAGAGTGAGAGAGAGAGAGAGACATAC
>JADBJO010000051.1:106589-109089 GCA_016801955.1 Conus betulinus | reverse complement strand
TGGCGCGCTCTCTCTCGGGGTCCCGGTGGGGGTAGATGTCCTCACAGCACCCTTCCAAGTCGTTGTCGTCACACAGGACGACGCAGATCTCAGGCCCCAGCTCTGAAGGGAGACTCCTGGGCCCCGCTGGATTCTTCAGACATGTTGTTCGGGGAGGCGAGAGGACCCCCCCGGCCTACTGTCCTGCACGCACTGACCACCTGGATGTCCAGAGGCTCAGCTCAGAATGTGCATAGAGCATGGTGGGGAAGGGTATGGGCGTCACAGGCCATGGGGAGGGTGGAATGGGCAACGAAGCGGACTGGACACGACTGGACGGTACGTGGGCTTTACTGAATGGTAGTAACTTCATCGCGCCTTCCTTGGAGCATTGTCGTTGGAGTCAACAATAGCTATATATCCCGGAATGTAGAAATCCTTTAAATGTTAGGAAAGTGTTGGTAGCATGATGTATATATATAGAGAGAGAGATATATATCCGTGACACAGTTGGACGCAGTATTTATCCGAAGAAGAAAACAGCAATACTCACAGTGGCACAATGTTATCTCGCATTTCAAAAACAACGAGGATTACAATGATCCAACACCGTCGTGATTGTCATTCCACCCATGGAAACAAAACACTGCCTGCCATCTTGGCGGAAGTCTATCACACTTACTACATCTTGTTCTGTGAGATCCACCGTCTATCACAGCACGGACCTAACTCATGGAAGGCCCAGACACACTCAGATAGACACACACAGACACAGACACACACACATACACCACGCACTCAGCGAAGCCTAGAAAGCGATCCGAGGCAGATGTTGCCAGTCAAGCTGGTTTGCAGGGCTCTACTCCCCCACTGTTAGATTACAGGCACAAAGGCAGAAACAGCAGCAGCTGCTGCTCAGCGGATCAACTCAGAGGCGTGAGGCCTGCACGTACACTTTTCGGGCATCAGGTGTGACTGTGAATGAAGGGTCGGAAAGGTGAGAAAGCCGCCCCCTTCTCCTCCGCACCCACACGGGCCTGCCAGCTGACTGTTGACCTCGCCGCTCCCACCCGCCACCCCCCTCCCTTCAGTTCCAGCGCGCGCGGCGGCGTTGCCATCTTTCGGCCCGTGAGAAGAGGCAGGATGGTGCTCAGGTAAGTAGGCAGGAAGGCAGCAGACGAGAGGCCGGACAGGTTTTCTGTTTCCACCAGCAGCGTTACCCTATGTTCAGTCTGCTGCGCTTCTCTCACAGGTCGTCGTGCCAGTCCTCTTCCTCGCAGCCCGATCTCATCCGATCCATTATTCTTTCACACACACACACGCGCGCGCGCACACACACACAAACACACGCACAGCGCGCTGGAAGCCAGAGCCGAAGACGACGAATAAAGCGCAACAAAACCAGCGCCAACACGAAAAGAGGGAAAAGTAAACCTTTCAAATCCTCACGAAAATCTCATCTTCCTCCCCCTCCTTCTCCTCTCCTCCTGCTCCTCCTCCACCACCTCAAATTTTCCTTCCACCCGCGAACAAGACTATGCAAAGCCTCCTAAATGTCCATGTTGTGTGCAGTGTCTTCCCCCGCACACACAAACACACACACACACACACACCCAAACCCAAACAAGTCAAGCCAAGACCCACGAAGCGCACGACAAGGCCAGGAATCAGCGAGGTGACAGTGGGGAGGTTGTCGCCGCTATCGCAATCTGGTCGTGCGCTGCCTGCCGCACACCTTTCTTCCCTTCCCCCATGGCGACACAGCCCTGCCTCGCTGCCATCGCCTTACTGCTGCTAGCTGCCAACGGACGCACGAGCCGCCGATGCTTGCCTCGGCTACTGTCCTTGCTATTGCAACTGCTGCTGCTGCTTCTGATGATGATGGTGTTCTTCTGCTGCTGCTACTGCTGCTACTGCTGCTGCTGCTGCTGCTGCGGCAACCAGGGTTGTCGCTGTCGTTCCATGATGGTGGTGGTGGTGTGAGAGGGGGAAGGGGAGGGGGTTGTTGTTGTGGTGCTACTCTTTTTATTTTTTCGTTTTTTTTTTTTTTTTTTTACTTGTTTAGAAGTGTCGGGATTTTTTTTTTTTTTGAAATCGATTGCTTTGAAATGGGTAATGTTGGTGCATGCGAGCGCAGACGTTGTGTGTGTGTGTGTGTGTGTGTGTGTGTGTGTGTGTGTGTGCGTGCGTGCGTGCGTGCGTGCGTGCGTGTGTGCGTGCATGTGTGTGTGTGTGTGTGTGTGTGTGTGTGTGTGTGTGTGTGTGTGTGAGTGAGTGAGTGTGTGTGTGTGTGTGTGTGTGTGTGTGTGTGTGTGTGTGCCTGTGCCTATAAGTAAGAGAGAGAAAGAGACAGAGAGAGAGATAGAGTGAGAGACACAGAGTTAACACTTCCACAGTTCAGGAAATGTATGAAGCACGTGGTCAGTGTGAGAAAACTGCCAGCGTCACGATATTGTCCCGCGAGACAGCGAAAACAAAAGAGAAACAACACACAAATAAAAGAAATCAGAATCATGATAAT
>JADBJO010000051.1:96589-99089 GCA_016801955.1 Conus betulinus | reverse complement strand
TTTTTTTTTTTTAAATCATTGATGTGGTTTCACGGCTCTTTTTCATTCAACTGTTTTGTTTTTAGCTCCAACAGAATTGTTCGTGACTTGAATTAGTAATCAAATGTTTTACTGTTTGTAAGTGATTTCATTCGATGATGTGAATCTATGTGGTTGATTAAGTTGCAGTAACAGAAAACAGCACAGAAATATTAACAGGAAAGGAATATTACATAGAACAAAGCAGGAATAGTATTAGACAACAGGAACACAGAAACATACAAAACTGGCCACCGACAGCGCTATCCCCACCCCACCCCATTCACCCTCCATCCTCATCCTCATCCATCATCCCTTTCGGAACTCCCCTCCCCCTCTCTCTACACACAGACTTTCAGATAAAAAAAAAATTACAAAAAACAAAAAACAAAAAAAAAAAAAAAACAGAAAACAAAAAAAAAAAAAAAAAAAAACAAAAAGAAACAGCGAATAAAAGCCAAGCGGTAATATTTCTACCAACATCGTCATGAACGCTGTCGCCACAATGATCACTACCCGATACCTCATTCTCGTCCTCCCGATCACCGGCCATAAGACAGGACACCTATGCAGTCATGCTATTACCACCTCAGACCTTGTTGCTTGGCAACACAAATGCCGTGTCGTGCATTGTGGAGGTCGTGTGCGATATCACCTTACTACGGCATCAGACTCCTTCTTCTTCTTCTTGCTCTTGTTCTTCTTCTTGTTCTTCTTGCTCTTGCTCTTCTTGCTCTTGTTCTTTTGCTCTTGTTCTTCTTGCTCTGCTTGTTCATGCTTCCTTCTTTTTCTCTTTCTTCTTCCTGCTCTTGTTGTTTTAGTAATTGTTCTTGTTCTTTCTTCTTCCGCCACCGCTACTTTACTACTACTGTTCTTACTACTACTACTACTACTACTACTACTACTACTACTACTACTACTACTACTACTCGCCTACTACTTCTTCGCCTCTTCTTCTTCTTTCTTTCTTCTTCTTCTTCTTCTTCTTCTTCTTCAACAACAACACAGAACAAATAAAGGAAACAATTGTAGCTGTAATTGTGGCTGATGGAATGTGCTCATTAATGTTTTTATCCTGACCAAGCTCATTATTCCACTACGCATGACGTTCTCGCTTTCTATTTCTCTGACTACCATAGCTTTTAACAGATGCAGATGCAGAGAGAGAGAGAGAGAGAGGGGGGGGGGGGGAGAGAGAGGGGGGGGGGAGGGAGGGAGGGAGGAGGAAGAGAGAGACAGAGAGACAGAGACAGAGACAGAGACACAGGCAGACAGACAGACAGACAGACAGACAGACTGACAGATAGGTAGACTGGGGTCCGGGACACAGGGTGGGGGTGGGGGGGTGGGGGTATGGGTTAAGATGGAGGTTGTAGATCGAAAAAAAAAAAAAAGAAAAACGTTAAAGACAGCCAGACAAACTTGAAGCCATGCTGTTTAGATACAAGCCAGAAACGACTCATAGTATTCTGGGGATGAGAGAGGCAAATGGCCAAAAAAGGGGAACGCGGTGAGTCAATCGTGCTCCTCCCTGAATTCATGCCTGCGCGATGCTGATATGCACAGGAGAGTGTCAGACATTTGGAACTGACATGAACTCATTCAGTGAAGCCTAGCCATCAAGAGAGAGAGAGAGAGAGAGAGAGAGAGAGAGAGAGAGAGAGAGAGAGAGAGCAGACAGACAGACAGACAGACAGACAGACAGAGACAAACAGAGAGCGTGTACAGCACGCAGGCACGTGTGTGTGTGTGTGTGTGTGTGTGTGTGTGTGTGCGTGTGTGTGTGTGTGTGTGTGTGTGTGTGTGTGTGTGTGTGTGTGTGTGTGTGTGTGTGTGTGTGTGTGTGTGTGTGTGTGCGTGTTGTTTATTCTCTTCATCATTTTATTGACTTGTCATCAAGTACTTTGCTTGTATCATTTCAACATTGCTATGAACAAAGAACAAAAACCACAAAACCAGGATAAATATGAAATTTTACATTGCCAAGCAATAAATACCGGGCGCTTTACAAATGAACACACACACACACACACACACACACACACACACACACACACACACACACACACACACACACACACACACACACACACACACACACACACACACACACACACACACACGCAACCCCCCCCCCCCCCCCCCTCCACATACACACACACGAACATGCATGTTATTTTATCACGAATCCTAGCAGCAAATTCAAAACAAATCCACTAAAACGATTGGGACCCATGTTTCTCAAATGACATTTCGTAAACGTATACTGCATGTTGTCTAGCACATTTGATTGATTTTTGCTCGTATAAGTTTATGACTCGATTGTTCCTCTGTTCTATTGTAGTCATCGGTTCACGAGCTTATGTATTTATTCAGTTATGTATTTTAATTCATTAAATTTATTGATTAATCATTATATATATTTTATTTACTTATTTATCTATCAATCTATATATCTATTTATTCATTGTTTTACTTGTTC
>JADBJO010000051.1:86589-91589 GCA_016801955.1 Conus betulinus | reverse complement strand
TCGTAATTCAATTACTGATGTTTACTTAATGTATAATTATGTTTCCATTAGTTTACATGAAAGTGACTCGACGGTTCTGTTTTGAGAATGACTAGAAAAGGATGAAAACAAACGCACCCACACAGAGAAACAAAATAGAACAAAACGAAGCCAGACGCCATTATCCCCCTGCTCATTTTTCCATCATCCTCCCAGCAAAACAAACAAACAGAAAACAAACTATAAAGATAGGTTTAAAACATACACACACAAAAATGTAAGATTCTGACACTAATGTCGCTAACAACATCGCCATCAAAACTGTAGACACAATTATCACCATCCAGTACATCATTCTATCCTCTACCTCATCATCACCAGCCATAAGACAGGACACCTATGCAGTCATGTTATTGTCACCTCCTTTCTGGTTGCTAGGCAACACAGATGTCGTGTCGTGCAATGTGGAGGGCGTGTGTACTATCACATGACACAAACAGCATCAGCAAGCAGCATTGATGAACGAAGCATAGGTATCACATGGCACCAACAGCATCAGCATGCAGCATTGATGAACGAAGCATAGGCAGGTTTCCTGCATCTTCTTCTTCTTCTTCTTTCTTCTTCTTCTTCTTCACTTTTTTATTGAAGGAAATGGACGGCATTGCAAAGCGAAAGAGACACACGAACAACACTAGGGGTGACTTACGGAATGAGTTCAATAATGTTTTCTTGTCGTTTTCTTGTATTTTTTTTCCAGATCAACAAATTTGACTGTCTTGCTTCCCATTACACTATTCGTTACAGTACTGGGAAGGAGAGAGAGAGAGAGAGAGAGAGAGAGAGAGAGAGAGAGAGAGAGAGAGAGAGAGAGAGAGAGAGAGAGAGAGAGAGACAGACAGACAGACAGACAGAGAGAGAGAGAGAGAGAGGGGAGAGACAGACAGACAGGTACAGACAGACAGACAGACAGACCTACACACACGTGCGCGCGCGTGCGTACACACCCACCCACGCACACACACACATACACTCACACACTCACACTCACACACACACACACACACACACACACACACACACACACACACGCACACATACACACACACGCGCGCACGCGTGCGCGCACACACACACACACACACACACACACACACACACGCGCGCGCGCGCGCGCGCGCGCGCACATGAACACACACGCGCGCCAATACGCGGACAGAGAGAGAGAGAGAGAGAGAGAGAGAGAGAGAGAGAGAGAGAGAGAGAGAGAGAGAGAGAGAGAGAGAGTGCTGTTTTCGTTGTTTTGTTATTCTGGTTCTTTATCTTATTTCGCCAGCCTGTTCTCTTCCTGCTGACAATCTCGCTGCTATTCTATTCTGCATTACTCTTCGATTCTGTTCTGTTTCAAAACCCAACGTTACACTGACAATCTGCTACACGGCGAGGGAAGGCGTGACCGTATTTCTGCACAGACAGCAAACGCGTGACGTGTGCACCTTCCTTCTCCATTCGGGACAGACAGAGAATGTCATGGTTAATAGATACAGAGGTCAGAGGAAGGAGTATCAGGGGAATTAGTACGAGATGTTCACGGAGACAGCAGGTGCCCCAAACAGGCAGTTACTCGACAGGGGAGGTACTTGATGGACGCTCAAATGAGATCAGGCATGCCAAGGCTGCGACATGGCAACCGAAAAATTGGAATCAATATCTGTGTGTGTGTGTGTGTGTGTGTGTGTGTGTGTGTGTGTGTGTGTGTGTGTGTGTTTCACACGAACCAAATGTGTCCATGATAAGGTAATAATCCAAGAGATTGTCGTATTTTATTGTAACCAACTAGTTTTCAACAGCTAACAGAGATAAAAAAAAAAAAAAAAACTTAAGAACATTATCAAGTCGCGTCATGTTGTCCATAAGCTAGCCGACCTCGCAGGCCGCATAAGGGAAGGAAGCAAGTCAACAATAAAACTTGGTTCAAATTAGAGCGGACAAGCCATCAATTGACGTTGTTCGAAATTCTGCACGGAAGGTAATTTGTGTCAGAGCTCTCTTTCAACGTTCGTGACACCGCCGTTTCCTGGGGACAGACGCCGCTGGTGACACGCCTGAGGCAATTGTTTTCCGCATTAGTGAACCTAGGAGCTCAATCAAGAGACAGTAAAGACCAACATACGGGTGTGAAGTGGTGCGCCTATGGCACCTGAAAGGCTGTCAGTCAATATTCTGAACTGGCATGCGCTTCTTATAAAGTGTTTGACTCTCTAGATGTGTTTGTTTGGTCCATCTACTGACAGCATCAAACTTACTGCAATGGAAAGACAGGTGTTATCTTCCCTTAATTTGTTTTTTACCTGGAATAGGTTTTTCTTTCTTTAAAGCTAATCTAACATAATCACCAACTGAAAAAAAGTCCAACATGCACAATAGTCTAAATACGTGATAGGACGGATTTATATATTTCATTTTTCTCTTCACAAACAAATCAATAACTTTCTTGGAATGCAAACATTATTCATGGACAAAGTCATCATACTTTGATTAAATACCAGCAAAAAGGCTAAGTTGTGAGTGTAAGTGTGAATAATTTCGAACCGACGCAATAGGCGAAGGTTAAGAAAAGGTGTTCTATGAGTAATGTTTGGCAGTTTTTTTTTTTTTTTTTCATTTTCACCATCAGCTTCCTTTTAATCATCGAACTGCATATCATTCCGGAAATAGTTCGCCTAGGTTTGCTCAAATATCATCACGATTCTAGTTCTGATTTTGAAAAAAAGCGTTTGGTTTGATAATTTAGGAATCACTGCCTCACGAGTAATGGTGGGAGTGAGAAGAACAATAGGAAGTAATCAACAGGGGAAAAACTAAATCTGTGATCAAGCTGGCAAATATTACATTCGGAGCAATCAGTGGAATGTTAATAACAGATGCGTTCATAAACAGGAGAAAATAAATATAATCTCTGCAGATATTACATTTCGAGTGATTGTTGGAATGTTGAGAATAACGTGAATTATGAAAAGCGGAAAAAAGACGAATGTGTACTCAAGTATACATATACTTCATCCTGACCAGTTGCTGTATGAGCTGAATTAATCTCAGTCTGTCAGTAATAACTAACGCTCTGAAAATAAATACACGATGGAGATCTACCAAAAACCCAAATTACACCAATGAATTTTATCCTAAAAGAACCCCCTCATCCCCCACCAAACTGCCTCCCCCTCCCCCCACTACCTCGCTTGACATCGTGATACTGAAGGCACTCAAGGACCTCTCTCAGCTGCCGTCCCTGTCCAGGGAACCCCCAAGATACGTCATACTGTTACGGTTTCTTGTGAGTCCTTTGGGAATCGGACAGGAACAAAGCCAGAAGAGAGCATCAATCATTCAACAGCTTCGGTGCCCAGCAGGAGGAAGCAGCGGCAAGCGCAGGATGGAATGAATCACTGCCTTCCACATCCATACGTCACCGGGGACAACAGACGTCTGCGTCACATTGGTGTATGGAGAATGACTGGTCTGCCAGGGACATGATAGCGCTGACAGGGCAGTTTGGACGGTCTGTTTGCTGAAGGAGGTGTGAGGCAGGGCCCTGAAGTAGATCGATGGATGAGGAGAGAGAAACACATATGCATCAATCGATTCAAATCTCTTGGGAAGACACACAAACAGCATGATCTCTTTATTCTCCTAGCCCTTCTCCTAACCCAGGGACTCTCTCTGTCTGTCTGTCTGTCTGCCTGCCTGCCTGCCTGACTGCCCCCCCCCCCCCTCTCTCTCTCTCTCTCTCTCTCTCTCTCTCTCAGTGTGCATGTGCCTCTGTGTCTGTCTGTCTGTTTCGGTCTGTCTGTCTGCCCCTCACCCCCCCCCCCCCCTCTCCCCCCCCCCCCCCCCCCACACACACATACTTTTTTGCTTGCAAGCAGGCTACTCACATAATCCAAACTACGCTACGCTATACTACGCAACACGGCCTACACTACACTACACTACACTACACTACACTACACTACACTACACTACACTACACTACACTACACTACACTACACACTACACTACACTACACTACATAGCAGAGCACTTTATCAGACTGCACCACACTGCACTGCACTTTATTGCACTTCACTCCACACACTTCATTACACTACACTGACCACACTACACTAAACAACACCACACTGCACTACACTGCACTACACTACACTACACTACACTACACTACACTACACTACACTACACACACACTACACTACACTACACTGATTGCACACACACACACACACACACGCACGCACGCACGCACGCACGCACGCACGCACGCACGCACGCACGCACACACACACACACACACACACACACACACACACACACACACACACACACACACACTGACCACACTCAGAGGTCCGTGAAGAGAGCTGGTGAACAGTTGATTGTACTGATTATCATCAATTAGTTTTGAATGAGCTAAAAGATGCAAAAACGTTTGTCAAAAAAGTTCAAATCAAGTCATTTCATATTGCCTTTAGCCCAGAAGAGCCCACAGGTTACCTGAGAAAGGAAACATGTTAAAGATAAAACATTGTGCGAATTAGAACACACAAATCGTCAACAGACGATGTTAAAAATAAATTTTTTTAAAAATACAAGGGAGGTAATCTTGTTAAAACGCGCTTTCAGCGAGAGTGACGAGTGACTCCGTCGTTTTCTTTAAATAATCCTGCTGCCGGACAGTCCGGAAGCAATCCTTACCGTATTAGTGAGCCTAACTGCTCAATCCAGAAAAAGTAAAGGCTAAAACACCTGTGTGAAATGGTGTGCCTGAGGCTCCTGTAATGCAGACAATTGATGTCTCGATCGTTGTCCTGGCAAGCACATCAGATAAAGCTTTGACTCTCTAGATGTGTGTGTGTGTGTGTGTGTGTGTGTGTGTGTGTGTGTGTGTGTGTGTGTGTGCGCGCGCGCGCATGCTCGCTCGTTTGCCCTTATACTAAGAGAAGACTAGTCTAAAGATCACCAA
>JADBJO010000051.1:71589-74089 GCA_016801955.1 Conus betulinus | reverse complement strand
TATGAGATGAAAACACAATCAGATGTGTGTAACAAAATCCCCACATTTCTTTAGGAAGTTCACATGCTTTAAATCCTTTGTAATATGGATGGATGTGATGCTTTCGACGAATGATACGTTTCATGCACTGTACCTTGTTTTTAAATTTACTATCATAGATAATAACGTATACATTTATCCCTCTGAAACACAGGACTAACAAAAACAAACGAACAAAACAAGCGAACAGAAGTAAAAAATAATGGAATGGGCGCAAAAAATACTATACTCTTTCCAGAGGAAAGAGGAGTACCTCCGATGTTGTCAACTAACTTGCTTTATCCCTTTCAGCTAATACAGAGCGCAACATAAACGAATAATCTAAGACATTTGAACATGTTTTAGCTGAGAAAAATGAAGATGAAGAATACTTGTTAGTTTCCATTTCTCGAAAATAAAATACTCTTCAAGACCTATTGTAGGTCCTCACCGAACCAGCTCTTCGCCTCTCCCAAAACAAAGCAATGCAGACGTTTCAACAAAGGTTCCATGGAGACTGCCGTAACAACAAAGGAAAGAAAAACAACCCAGTGATAGATCAGCTCTGAAGTATCTGAAACTAGAGACATAGTCCTGCTGTCCCCCTCGTCCCCTCCAAGAAACTGCCCCAGACTGAGTAAGAAAAACGACTGATTGCAGGGAGCTGGCGTTAATGACGTAATGTTCCTTGGTCATGGCGTTCGAACCTGATAATGAAGAAGGTGTTTACATTGTGATATATCCTGTTCATAATGGTTGACCACATTACGATGTAGGTCTTTTTTTAACACCGTAATGAGCTCTGTTCATAAAGGTCGGCCACATTACGATGTGGGGTTTTACACCGTAGTGACCTCTGTTCGTAAAGGTCAACCAAAAGCAGGATGTGGGTTTGGTACCGTACTGATCATTTTGTTCATAAAGGTCGACCGAATCAAAGTGTGGGCATTTACACCGTAATGAGTTCTGTTCATAGATGTTGACCAAAGCAGGATGTGGGCTTTTGCATCGTAAACAATGTACATAGAGGCTGACCAAATCAGAATGCGAACTTTTACACTGTAATAAACATTGTTCATAGAGGCCGACCAATTTTGGGCGTGGGCATTTACTTAGTAATGTGCCCTATTCATAAAGGTCGACCAAATTAGGATACATTAGGGTACGGGCGTTTACGCAGCGGATGGTGAAAATTTACACGGAAGGCCTACTTTCTGGTAGTTTTAAGCAGATAATCTAAATTGACACAAAATGTCAATACCCTCCGTAATTACACCATAAAGTAACGAGAGAGATGATGCTTGCTGCTAAAACAATAAGAAATTAGAAAGAATGATTGATAGAAAATAACCTATTAGGACGACGAAAATGTATTTCAGATCTATAGTCATGGCATAGTGGCATTTAAAACACACACACACACCACACACACACACACACACACACACACACACACACCACACACACACACACACACACACACACACACGCACGCACAAGCCTAACAAAATCTGCTTTTCAGGCGAAAAAAACAAAACTGACAACGCCTAGAAGTCTGTTGAAGATGATCCTGTTATGTGGAAAACTGAATTCACGACATCAATTAGTTTTAGCATGTGACAGACAAAACCGTAAAACCATGTTTAAGTCAAGTCATGTCATATTGTTTGTGGCCAGCCAGTCTCCCAGGCCACCAAGGAAATCAAGCCAGCAAAATGGCATGTCTAGATGTCAGTGAAGACCTGTTTATGCAGTAAACTGAATTCATTTTCATCCATTAGTTTTAACAGGTAGCAGACAAAAACAAACAAACAACACATGTTTAAGTCAATTCAATGTCACATTGTCTACAGCCAGCCACCTCCTCCCAGGCCACCAAGGGGAATCAACTCGGTTAAAAAAAAAAAAAAAAAAAAAAAAAGCTGCTTTCAAATTAGAGTATTGAACGCATGTGTCATCGATAGACGATGTTCGAAAATCTCCAAGGGACATAATCCGTATTCAGACTCGCTTTCAGCGAGAGTGACTCCGCTGTTTCATGGGATAATGCACTGGCCTGAAGCAATTTTTACTGCATTAGTGAGTCTAACAGTTTAATCAACAGAGAGTAGAGGCCGAAAACATGCGCGTGGAATGGTGGTGCCCCGGGGCACATGTGATACAGACAATCGATTTTCCGATCGATATCCTGGCATTTGCTTCAGATACAATATTTGATTCTCTAAAAGTACTAGTTTGCCCTATAACCTGAGAAGAGATAACTTTCTGCAATGAAACGATAGACGTTACATTGCCTGTTTTTCTCTTTCCACCAGGGACAGGTCTATTAAAAGTCGAAAACGTGACAATTTTATTGTTTCTTTACATCATTGATTACAAACAAATCAGTAACATGTTTCAGGGGAAATATACAAACGTTATAAGGGACAGAGTCATCATATTTTGATTAGATACTAGGAAAACTGGCTGAGGCATGAAGATG
>JADBJO010000051.1:60000-66464 GCA_016801955.1 Conus betulinus | reverse complement strand
GAGAAGGAGAAGAGAAGAAGAGAGAGAGAAGAGACAGAGCCAGAGACCGAGACAAAGGAACAGAGAGACAGAGAAATAGCCGAACAGAGGACGAGAGACAGAACATAGACAGAGGGCAAAAGAGAAACAGAAAACAGGCAAACCAACAGACAGACAGACGGACAGAACAGACAGGCAACAGACAGATCTAATTGCTAAGTCCCTCCCACAGGGATTTCTCCCTCATATATGAACTCGGCCCATCCTCCTGTCTCTTCCTACCATAAAAAATCCCATGTTTTTCCACGCCCCTCCATTCCCTTTAGGTCAAACCTCAAGGCAATCCACATTTTCATTCCCACCATCCGCACAACTGAATTTTACGCCCTATGGTAAAAATCTTCTGTCTCCTCTGTCCATCGAAAAAAAAGTTGTCATTCATTTACTAGTGGCTTGATTTTGCCATTTTCCAATATCATTGTTCCCGTGTGGTGTCGCCCTAGTCTCTGTTGTTTCAAGTAGAATTGTCATGCATGACAGAGAGAGAGAGAAGAGAGAGAGAGAGAGAAGAGAGAGAGAGAGAGAATGAAGAGAGAGAGATGGAAGAGATAGTGTAAAGTTGCGCACATGCTCTTTGTCATACATGCGAACAATCATATAACCCAATAGAAGAGAGGATAGAGAGAGAGGAGATAGCCGAGATAGAGAGAGAGAGAGATAGATAGATAAGGAGATAGACAGAGATATTACAACAAGGAAGAACATGATCCAGGATACAAAAGAAGAGGGAGAGTTAAGACGAACAATGAAGAAAACCAACAACAACAAACGAAGGACAACTTCACCACACCACACAACAACACACACGCCTCGCGCCGCCGCCCACACACACACACCACCCTACACACGCACACAACACCCACACGCACACACACACAACACACACAGACCAAGATGACATGACACACGGACTCATGCCCACACACCCATGCAAAGACCTTAGAATGTCATGAAAGGAGAGGGGTGTGTGTTTACAGAAAACAAGAGCTTCAAAGTTTCGGCAGAAAGAAACAAGACATAAATACCAACTATACATTTCATTATCTACACTCTTACTTATAAATCAATTTAGGAAATTGCAAACTCTCTTGCTTTAAAAGCTTTGTACAGGTAAATGCAGAGGTTTTTCACAGTTTTTGCATTAACGGAGGATAACAATAGATTTAGATGAAAAGCATTTGCTATTCTGTAATATTTTGGAGCGATCAATTTCTTTTCTTAATTTATCGTATAATGGACAGCATAAGACAAAATGAACTTCGTTTTCTTCAGTATCCTTACAAAATGGACACAATAGATCATTAGGTGTAGGATTCCTGTATCTATAGTAATGAACAGCAAGGTCTGATGCACCAAACGAAACAATGACATTATATGTTTTTAAGTGTCTCTCCATATCTAATTGTAAATATTTTGGAATACAGTGCATGTAATCGCAAAATCTTCTATACATTGAATACCGCTCACTATTTTCCACATGCTCTTGCCAGTTTTGCCATCTACAATCGATAAGCCGCTGCTTAAACAAACTAAAAAATTCATTTGCATCTCCAACACCTTGGTTTAACCATACATACCCAAAAAAACCATTCTGAAACAGATATAATCTTACATTTGTTACCCAGTTCCTTTTGCCTTTCTGGTCTAAATGTAGCAGCATTAAATACGCTTTCTTTGGTAGCCTGTGTTCATCCATCTGTACTAACTTTAACCAGTAGGAAATACATCGAACAATAGAGTTAATAGTTATTGGGAATCTGCCTAATTCATTATACACAAGATCATTTGGTGTTCGCATATCAACAGACAAAATTTCTTAAGGGCAAACAAGTGGATCTTTTCACAGTACTGTGTAGCTTTTTCCATCCCCCATATTTCAGAACCATATTGCATTATTGGCTGTATCTGAGCATCAAAAAGTTTTAGAAAAAACATCAACAGAATAATTATTGCACTGACGCAATCTCTGCATTATACTCAAAAGTGCCCTTTTTGCCTTGCTAGCAATATCCCTACATGCCACAGTAAAGCTTAATCTTGTTGAAAAATAAACTCCTAGATATTTATGCATTAACTACAGGCAGGCATGTTATTGCCATCATATATCCATCTCTCTCACACCCAGATAACCACCTTTTCTGAAAAAAACAATATTACTCTTATCCATATTCACTTTAAAAAAAGTGAAGAGGATGCTCTCTGTAAACTATTTAACTGTGTTTGCAGACCAATAATAGTCTCGGAAAGAAGAACAACATCATCAGCCAATAAAAGGATAAACAATTCAAGCGAATCGGACAGAAAATTGACACCATGTCTGCCGTTATTGATTACCTCTATAGCCAGTTCATTTATAAATAACGAGAAAAGAATTGGACTGCATATATCTCCTTGCTTCACTCCAGACGAGCAAGATAACTGGTTAGTAAAGGTAGCACCACATCTAATACGAGCCTTCACACTGGTGTACATACTTTTAATACAACGAAAAAGTTTTCCTCTGATTCCATTTTTCAGCAAAACAGGCCATAGTAAGTTTCTATTAATAGTATCAAAACATTTCTCAAAATCGATAAAGGCAACATAAAGTTTTCGATTATTACAAAATTTGTTTTTGAACGCATGCCAGCAGTGTAAATAAATGGTCAATAGTAGAGTAACCAGCTTTTAAACCCAGCCTGATATTCTCCAGTAATATTATTTTCTGTTACCCAGTCCTGTAAGCGACGGTTAATAATTATACCATATACTTTACTACTTGTATCACACAAACTTATACCACGATAATTTCCCGGATTATTGGCATTTCCTTTCTTATAAAGGGGGCAAAATAATCGATTCAGTCCAACCATCCGGGTAGAAACCTTTCTTAAAAAGAACATTGAAAAATTTCACAAAGAAAGGGACAACCATTGCACTCGCACTTTTTAATATTTCGCTAATAATACCGTCGGGTCCCGCAGCTTTTTTTTGGGTTTAAGTTTTCTTAATGCAAAGACAACTTCATCTTCAGAAATTGGTCTATTATTAAAGGAATCATCATCATCGTCATCTAAACCATTATCTAATTCCTCATTTTCCGGATGAGCAACATCAACTTTTTCCAGCAACGTTTTTAAAATGTTTAAACCAATCATCTACCGTAATAATCTGGTTTCTAACATTTTTCTTTTTTGGACTAATTTGATGGATAGTTTTCCCAGAAATCTTTTTGACTGTTTATAGAGATTATCAATTTTTTCAATCACTATACGATTATGCATTTTCTTCTTAAAGAATAATAGATTCTTATATTCCCTTCTGGCCAGACAGAAAGCATATCTATTGCTTTCTTGCTGAGAACGACGTGATGTCTTTACTTTTAAAGAACGACGCAATTTCTTTAACAATTTCCGCATCTCTTTTCTTTTATTTCGACATTCCGTATCATACCAGTCTTGGTGTCTCTTTCTCCCACTCACACATACTCTTTTTTTCATGCACGCAGCCATCTCTTTCACACATGTATTAAATTTTTTCCAGAGCTACATTGATATCAATATCAACAGACTGAATAGCATCGTCTACATCATATGTGTACGTTCACTATTTGCTACATCATTAAACTGTTGAATACAATCAGGATTCCAAACGAATTTTTCGATGAACACATTCTTATCTTTAGGCAGAATTTCTATACTGTTTTCTTTTGGAAAAGGAAGCAACAATGTTACAGGCATATGATTCGTTTCCGTACAGTCTAAAACTTTTAATTCACAAGTTTTCACACACATAAGCAAGAAGATCACTAGATATCAAAAAATAATCTATGACACTGCATCCAAAATCACAAATGTACGTGCAGCGTCCTTCATGGTCGCCATAACACATACCATTCATAATGCACAAGTTTAACGCAGTACACATGTTTAGCAAAGACTTACCAAATCCATTCAAAACAGAATCTTGTGAATTTCTTGTAATATTCGCAAAATCTCTTTGCGAATGTGGACAATAAAGATCATTTTTCAACAGATACGGGCTGCGAAATGTTTGAAGTACGACCATTAAGATCACCAGAAAGAAGCACAAAATAATCATTATCTACAAGGGCATTATCAAATAAACAGTTTTCCAGTAAAGCAATTCCATCCCCATCCACCAAGATAGTTATAATATCGAGAACCCTCGGGTGGTACGTACGCACAGGCATACAACACATCCTTTTCCACGCCAAACAAGTCCTTGTTAATGACGAACAACAAAAAGTTTCCAACACTTACTTTGATCTGTTTCACAAAAGACATAAACTCATTTTTGATGAGACAAACGACACCACCCGAAGGCCTCCCAGCATTTGATAACTTCTTGGCTGGTTGACAAAAAGCCTTATACCAGTAAAGATATCCGGATCAATACTATCAACAAAAGTTTCGACCAAGCAAACAAAATGAAAAGATGACACAAAAGAAACAAAATCGGTATCAAAGATTTTTGACATCAAACCATTCACATTCCAATGCATGAATAAAAAACCCTTCTGGTGATTTCCTTGATATGCAGAATAATCATTGCTCGAAACAGAATTGTCAACGGAATTCACAGACAAAGTTCCATCATCGCTATCATCTGATGAAATCGGTGCCCCAAATAATGATTCACTGAATTCAGTATAAACATGATCTAATTCGACACCACTCGCACCACCCCCATAAACTTCCCGCGACTCATTCTCCAATTGGCGAGAACACACCTCATCACTACCATTGAGATTCAAACACAAACCATTGGTATGGTAAAACACATCATTATTACGCGGAACCATGTCAGTGTCACACACAATAGCGACAGTACTAAAGTAGTTCGGACACCAACTATCATTTGCTGAAGCTATACCATTATCACACGCAGAAACAACATCACTGCAGGGGTTCAAAGACGAATCATTATAAACTGGAACCACGTTAGTGTCACATACAGCAACAAGATCACTAGAGTTCAGAGGCCAATCATTACTAGCTGAATGCACATCAGTATTACACATAGTAATAACATTGCTACTAGAATTGAAGCACGAATCGTTATAATCTAAACCCATGATAGTATCACGCATAGTGGAAATGTTGCCGCAGGGACACGAACGCCATTCATTTTCATCTGGAAAACTGTCAGTATCACACATAGTAACAAGAGCACTACATGGCTTTGAATACAAATCATAACCTGAAATATCAGCATCCCATTCAGTAGTAGTAATATCGCTGAGGTTCGAACACCGATCAGTATAATCTGCCGCCATATCAGTATTACACACGGTAAAAATGTCGGAATCTGGGTTCGAACACCAGTCGTAATAACCTGACACCATATCCGTATCGTTCACTGTAACAACATCACTGAAAGGATTGTAAATAAATCATCATTATAATCTGAACCATGTCAGTATAAAGCTAGTAATATAATCTCCAAGGAGTTCGAACACAAATCTTTACAACCTATGACTTTGTGCGTACCACGCATTGCAGCATCACCACTACAGGGGTTCGAACACGAATCATTTTTTTACCTCTGACCTTGCGAGCACCACACACAGTTAAAGCAACATTGCAAGGATTCGAACACGAGTCGTTCTTACCTGTGAGCCCACGGGCACCACACACAATTACATCACCATCGCAGGGGCTCGAGCACGAATCATTATCACCTGTGATCCCATGTGCACAACACACATCAACACCACCATTGCAGGGGCTCAAACTAGAATCATTATCACCTGCGATCCTGCGCGTTCCACACATACGAACATCACAACTGCAGGGGCTCAGGCAAGAATCGCTATCACCTGTAACTCTGCGGGCACCACACATAGCAACATCGTCCTGACGTAGCCAGTCTTAAAAAGAAATAAAGAAACAAAAAGGAAAGAAAGAAAGAAAGAAAGAAAGAAAGAAAGAAAAGAGAGATGTTGCCATCGGATCTTGAAAATCATACTGAGCTGGACTTTCTGTCGCTTCAAACCTTCAAAAGTAAAATTACATATTACAACCAGACAGAAAGAAGACAAAACCTTGAAAACAATTTCCCCTCTTTTTACCACCTTTAAAGCGTTCTCTCCCGAAACAACTCTGTCGTCGTCAAATTTTAGGGATGGCAATTGATAAACACGATCACAACGGGAATCGCCACATGTCTATATCATGCAAAATTATTTAAGAAAAATCCTTCAGCTCTCTGAAATCACAAAACGTCCGTGATGTTCGTTCATGTAAGCCTTTGTCCTTATTTTCTTATTTTGTTTCTTGTGAAGCTCATACTAAGTTCAGTATAGACTGCACATCAACATCATGCGACTGTGGTAGTTGAAACACTCTGAAACCTTTGCTAAACGTACACACAGCAGTGAAATCCATCCTGTTGTGAACGGATGTCTGACTTCGAAGACTGAC
>JADBJO010000051.1:35000-50000 GCA_016801955.1 Conus betulinus | reverse complement strand
TGTGTGTTTCATCTCAGTCTATCTATGATCACCCATCATCCTTTCCTATCCTTTCTGCGCCGTCTTTTTCTTCCTTTGTCTTTCCTTTCTTCCCGCCTGGAAGTGATGCTTTTTTAGAGATCAAATTTGACATATTGTTTGCTGTTTTTACTACTGACATATGATTTCACATTTACCCTTCCATGCAGAGCACATGTAATGCGACACATATCATTATATGACAAAACGAATTTACTTTTTTTTTCTCTGAAAGTAAGGAGATAAAAAAAGCACAGAAAACAAGAGACAAACACCCATATAGGAGATATTTTATGAACAGTAATCCAGATCCTCATTCAGCTGATGATGGTGGTGGACACCCCTATAGTGAATATTTTGTGAACAGTAATCGAGATCCTCATTCAGTTGAAGATGGTGGTGGCGAAATCAAACTTCATGATCTATAAGTCAAATATGATCTAGACGGTATGGTTACCCACAAGTCAATAGATGAAAAATGCTGATGACTGTATGACCATTCATACTTTGAATTTGGCTAAGAAAGTAATTAATGTACAGCAAACCTGTAAGCTCAGACAATTGAATATGGTGTCGGCAATATGCAAATCCAAATTGTAGTGTTGTCTATATTGTGATTATTTTATCTGAATCGTCAAAGAATTGTCAACGGTGAGGCAACTCACAAGTGCTCATAGTTGAGAAAAAAGATAGTGATATGATAATCCACTGTTTTCTTTCTTCTTTCTTTCTTTTTTAAGTCGAACATGCTGTTTCACAGTATGGCAACCCACGAGTATCAACAGCCTGTTTTTTACACAGAGATATAGCCGAGTGAGCAGATCATCTATCAGTAAAGGGATCATGCTATTCTGAATACAAGCATTCACGGATGTAAAATGCCATACAATTTATTCTGACAAGAATGGACTGTCTCTCGAGTCAATGGTGCGCAGTGATATCTCTCAACTTCAGTATATCACATCTATCAATGGTCATTCGTCATGGCACTGCAGGAAGATTCTACATTCATGTGCAATAGTAGTATTGCTACTATCTCAAGGTCAGGTCACTCCGTTGCAATGTAAGAGAGGAATTCTTGGCAACACCGATGTCCTCATCCTGTGCAAGCTGATTAATGAAATGTCCATATTACCCTCGAATGATGATAGGAAATTGTGTTTGAGGAGTGGCGGGCCTACTAGGCAAAAAACGAACGGATGTTGGTTTCGGCAGGAAGAAGCGTTCCATTTCTTATTGACCTGGGAGAGAGAGAGAGAGAGAGAGAGAGAGAGAGAGAGAGAGAGAGAGAGAGAGAGAGAGAGAGAGAGAGAGGAGAAGAGAGAGAGAGAGAGAGAGAGAGAACCCTTTTGCTTATTGATCCAGAGGTCGGAAACTCAATCGTCTTTGTTGATTTTTGGAGAAAGAAGAATAGAATCTATTTATTGACAGGGGGAGAGAGAAAAGTTCCCTTTTTATTTGACTACAAGAAAGGAAAAAAAAAAGGTTCAGCTTTAATAGGGTTGGGATATGGGGAGACTTTTTCTGTTGACCCGTGAGATGGAGCAACTCTATCGTTTCTGCATACCTGGAAGACGATTTTTTTTTTGTTAAGGCGATACACAACCACCACGTCTTTCCGTTTACATGAAACATACATTTTCTAAGGAATGTGCATACACAAAGTGAGCCAATATATTGATTGCTTTCTCGTTCGTGTGCCCAAGCACGCCCATGTGTATGTGTGTGTGTGTGTGTGTGTGTGTGTGTGTGTGTGTGTGTGTGTGTGTGTGTGTGTGCGCGTGCGTGCGTGCGTGCGTGCGTGCGTGTGCGCGTGTGCGTGCGTGCGTGCGTGCGTGTGTGTGTGTGTGTGTGTGTGTGTGTGTGTGTGGAGAGAGAGAGAGAGAGAGAGAGAGAGAGAGAGAGAGGAGAGAGAGAGAGAGAGAGAGAGAGAGAGAGAGAGAGAGAGAGAGAGAGAGAGCAATTGTGTGCTAAAGCGCAACTGTTGGTCAAATAAAAACAAGAGACTGTCAGCAAAGTATTTATCAGAACTAAGTCACTGCCGAACAGATATCCTTTCAGTCCCTGAAAACTAACTTGCAGATCGCCCTAACCTCACTCAGCTTCATCCCTCCACTCACTACATGGTGCCAGAACAGGAACTCCTAACCCCCACAAACTGAGAGTCCATTGCGGTAGCCATTTAAGCATGCTGCTCTCTGTTGATTACTGTCCCAAGTTCAATAACTCCCTCCCCCCCCCCCTCCCCACTCCTCTCTGTGCAGCATCGTATTCCCATCCCAACCTCTTCCCTTTCCTGTTCAAGCCCTTCGAGTAAGATTTCCATGGAGAATAAGGCAACAGAAGAAAAACGAATATATTAGAAGAATCCCAATTCGTTCATCTTTGGAAAGTGGGCCATCCTGCAACTGTAGATTCGACGAGACCACAAACACGCACGCGCGTGCACACGCACGCAGACACACAGACAGACAGACAGACATACACGCGCGCGCGCGAACACTAGTGTATTTACAACATCCTGGACGGAAAAGCGACTACCCTTAATGGTAGGGAAAATACTTGTATGCGCAAAAATCTCAAGCAATGGCGATCCTCGCAATTTTAACCCGAGGACTACAAAAAGAACTGCAGAAGCAGCAGTCTCCTGATAAGATGACTTGTTCATCGCAGTGCCCTCTCCGATCAAAGGTTCAGTAGATGTATTGCAGCCGGAGGTTTCTTTATCAAGGTTGTAACATCTGACAGCAGATGGTTGTATTTCGATTGATCCATCTGCTTCCACGGATAGGTACTATCTGGCAGAAATTCTGACTGAAACAGAATCCTTCATCGATCATTCATCTTTGTTTTAAAAGTATCACGTCTCCGGTTTCCATATTCTTTCGTTCTTTCTTCCTTTGTCCGACCCTCCCTCCCTCCCTTATTTTCTCTCCTGGATGGAGTTTTACTATGATTATTCCAACTCCTACAGCTCCCTCAACTATTTCTCTCATAGCTAGGCTTCGATTTACATAATCTTTATTGTAAATTTAATGTATTATGTAGTGATCAGCCAAAGTCACCATCTCCAGAAGATCAAAGATTGCATGCGTCAGCATCATGATCTTTAAGCTCTAGAGCTAAGCCATGCCTCAAACGGTTTCATAAAAAGAAAACAGAAAAAAAGAAAGAAAGAAAGAAAGAAAGATTGAAAGAAAAAGAAAGAAAGGAAGAAAAGAAAGAAAGATAGATAGAAGGGGACAAAAGAAAGAAAGAAAAGAATGATAATGGGGGAAAAAACATCAGACAGAAGCAAAACCACCAAAAAAGAGCTTAAAAAGAAAGGGAAGGGAAAGACAGAGCAGGGTTAAAAAAAAGATAAAAGTACAGAAAAGTAAAAGAAGGTAGAAGAAGAAAAATAGAGAAGGAAGGAAAGAACAAAAGAAAAGAGAAACATAATTAAGAAGTACGAAAAAGACCGTTTGCTCTCTACCACATTCATTTTGATATAACGACAAAAAAAGAATATGCTTGCTTGTATAAATGATGCAGCCTTTCTCATAAATGTTTGGCCAAGTCAGGAACAAAACATGGCATTACATGACATACAAGCTTATGAAAAAAAAACCTGTGACATGAATGTCATTGGTAATCAATGCAATTCTATTATTAAGTGTCACAATAGAATATGATACATGGGCAGTAGTAGCTTTGCACATATTCTCACAGCGAATAAACTTTGCAGAAAGATTAAAACAAAAACAAAACAAACAAACAAACAAACAAACAACAACAACAACAACAAACCGGAAAAAAAAAACGAACGACGCGCAATTTACAGAGGAACGAGAACATTTGATAGGATTTTATTTTCTGCTTGGTATTGTATTAGAGCAAAGTAAATAGCTTTTGATATCAAATCTGCTGGATTTTATTAACACTACTAGTCTTGCTAATATTGTAATCATTTAAAAAAAAATGTGGCTTTGAAGCAGACTTAAGCAGGAGTGAGACTACCCAGGGAGTGGGGAAATTCATAGATTTTAGTTTTCATCATTTTTTAAAGAAACCTCCGTCGCTTTCAAGATCCTGCTGTCATGAACTTCTAAGTGCATGGATTAGCTAAACCCAACCAACCATTCGAAGAAAAGAAACCTCTGAGATGGAAACTTCAGGGCATGGAGAGACAGGTACTGATGCTTGGAAATAATAGGAAGGGAGGAGGGTGAAAAGGGAGGAGGACAGCATGTGAGGGGGGTGTGAGGGTGAACTTTGGCGGGGGATGGGAAGGGGCCAGGCGTTCACAAGTAAAAAGATGACAGCGGCAAATGATAACAACAAACAAACAAACTTTATGGATTTTCACTCAAAACAAATATATCTAGGCGGCCTATTCTCACCAATGTCGGCAGTCTCTTATCACAGAGAGATTTTCTTTTTTATCTAGTCGCCTGCGCGAGCTGAGATGGGAATATTTTGGCGCTGCTTTAGAAGGAGGCAGGGTAACAAAACAAGGAATGTGTAAACATATTTTTTTTAAAGAGAAAAGACAAGATCTCTCCTCTACACCCCAGCTCCGAGGCCCTTGCCATCCTGATTAACAGAAGAATCGAAGCGAGCGTCCTCTGTGTGAGCGCCTTGTTTTCCCTCCTTTGTTCCTTGCAGTGTGGCTTCCCTGCTGCTTGATTAATGGGCTTGTTTCTTCATGCCTCTGCGTCACTGCTTTGTTTGTTTAGCAATTTTTGTTGTCTTTCCTGGATTCTTTTCGTTCCCTTTCCTAACACTCGTATGCCCCCCCCCCCCCCCCCCTCTCCCCCCTCAATACCCCCCCCAACCTTCCAGAAAAAAAAAAAAACTTTTTTCTTCCCTCTAGCTCTTCTGCGTGTTTCCTTTACCCACCTACCTCTGTCTGTCTGTCTGTCTGTCTCTGTCTGTCTCTCTCTCTCTCTCTCTGTCTCTCTCTCTCTCCTCTCTCTCTCTCTCTCTCTCTCTCTCTCTCTCTCTCTCTCTCTCTCTCTCTCTCTCTGTCATTTTTTGCCTTTCCCTGACCTGTCATTTCCCTATCCCTATAGTGCTTCACAAAGCTAGACCACCACCACCCTCCCCACCCCCATCTGCATTTGGTGAGCTAAAACAATGGGATGTCTTACAAAGTACTTCACTCAAAATACATTTTCAGAGAAGCCAACAGACATCGGGTGTCAGTAAGTCAGTGTTAAAGTGTTCTCGGCAAACTTAATTCATGAACAGGAATGAAAAAAAGGCACAGGTTCATGGGTGAAGGAATAGACATCCTTATCGTGCATACAAAAGTCTGCATCCAGGGTAAACTAAGATCATGGGTCTTGACGACACGATTTCAGGCCTGGCCATGCTTCCTGATACTATGAGAGAGAGAGAGAGAGAGAGAGAGAGAGAGAGAGAGAGAGAGAGAGAGAGAGAGAGAGAGAGAGCAATAACCACAGCAAGCATCACCATCACAACAAAATGAACAGTCTCTTCAAACAAAGTTAATTCGCTTGAAACGGCAAGTAAAAACCACATTTCTAAGGTAATAGCATTAGGCATCCGTCCGTCGTAACTGACCATGGATAGAGAACATCCGGTCTAAGATTTATCTATCTGTCCGGGCTGTCTGCTCGACCCGAGCAGCATCGCCTGTGGCTGTAGAGACTGACTGCGCGAGTGGCAGTCTCTGTCGCAGCGATCATATTTGTATGTTGACACTGGCTTGGTGGCTGTCATCCCCTTTCTGCGGGCCCGCTTTTTTCTGCTGCAGCAGCTGTCAGTTTGTCTTCGCCAGTCTGCAGCTGTTTTTTTTTTTTGTTTGTTTGTTTGTTTTTATTTTGAGAGTGTTTGTCCAGCTGTTCCGGTCTGCTACGAGGTCCTCCCACGACTGATATTGATTCCAAGCTTCTTCATGTCTCTTACGCAAACGTCTTTGTATCTCAACTGTAGGCGGTCAGTGCTTCTCTGCCCCGCGCCAAGCTCTCCATAGAGGACGTCTTTTGGGATGCGACCATCCTCCATGCGGCGAACGTGGCCCAGCCAACGCAGCCGAAGCTGTCTCAGCAGGGTGTACATGGAAGGGGGGCCAGCGCGAGGCAGGACTTCGATGTTGATCACCCTGTCTTGCCAGGAGATGTTGAGTATACGCCGGAGGCTTCTGAGGTGGAAGAAATTGAGCCTTTTCTCCTGGAGAGAGCATGCGTGGTCCATGTCTCACTGCCATACAGCAAGGTGCTAAGAACCCAGGCATTATCGGCCATCTTTGTCTTTGTGGTCAACTAGGGTTCTATCAACACTTTTTTGTGTGAGGCTGTCTACCGGATCCTCTTGTTGATCTCTGTGTCAAATTTCTGAAAGATAACAACAACAACAACAAATAATAAAAAATAAAAAAATAAAAAAATAAAAAAACGAACAATGACAAGTGCTGTGGCTGCCTTGCCGATCATCTTGATGATCTCAGTGTCAAATATCTGAAAACTAACAATAAAAAAGAACTACTACAATAACCAAACAAAGTTCTTTATTCCCTCCTGCTTTTTTTCTTCTCTTCTCATTCCTTTTTTTAACATTGTTCTTTTCATTGACCTGAATTTGACCTCCCCCTTTCTTCCTTTCTTTTTTTTCCCCCCATTTTGCCCCTCTGTCCTACTTCTCGTTCTTTTTGTTTTCATGTTTCCCTACCTTCCCTCCTCTCTCTTCTCCTTCAGTGTACAGGACTGTCGGACTGATCGCTCTCCATTCACCCGGATGGCACAGTCTGAGCTGTTATTTGTGTTAGGAAATTCAGGGTGCTTGGTTACAGACGGGCGTAATGGAGTCTGAGAGAGAGAGAGAGAGAGAGAGAGAGAGAGAGAGAGAGAGAGAGAGAGAGAGAGAGAGAGAGAGAGAGAGACAGAGAGAGAGAGAGAGAGAGAGAGAGAGAGAGAGAGGAGAGAGAGAGAGAGATTGTTGAAAATATTCGCACACACACACACACACACACACACACACACACACACACACACACACACACACACACACACACGCACGCACGCGAGCACGCACGCACGCACGCACGCGCGTACGCACACACACACACACACACACACACACACACACACACACACACACACACACACTGCAAGGACATGAAACGAGATTGCTTGTGTTTGTGAGTGTGTGTGTGGGAGGGGATGGGTGGGAGTGGGACGGGTAAAGAGGTGGGGGCTGTGGTAGAGGGATGGAGGGGGGCAGAGGGTAGGGGAGGAAGAATGAAGACAAGACAAACAGACAGACAAACCGAGAGACAGACAGACAGGCGGACACTCTCACATGCAGGCCCTAACGCACATCCACATCCACACGTAGAAGCAGTCAGGGGCTAAAAGAAAATGCAATGGGTCACAAGCTTCGTCAGCAGAAGGACGTTAAAAAACAACTCGCCCCACCACTAACAGACTAATGAAGGAGGAAGGGAGTCAATTCAGGATGATTGGTCACACTGAATAAGACACTGCGCCTCTATCTGACCCGCCAGAAACAGCAGACGACCAAAGTAGATTACAGCGATCGATGAAGGTGAGGAAGCTGCGGGGTGAAGTGGGACTGGGGGTTGGGGGTGGGGGGAAGAGGTGATGGTTCCGCAACCTACACGTTGGAACTGACATTGGCAACGTGGTAGTCTGAAAAGTTTTTTTTTCTTCTTTCTTTCTTAGTCCTTGTGGAGAAAAGTCAAAGAAAAAGGGATGTGTTCTGTTTGCAAAGATGTTTTGTTTTAACAATACTGAAACCTGTTGCAGTCATTCCTTCTATAGTTGTCTTGTATAGTCATCCTTTCACGCGTTTATATTTCTCCATGAACACCACTACCTACCCGTCACAATTCACATCTGTCTTTCCCTTTCTACCCTACCCTCTTCCCCCCCCTTCCGACTTCCTCATTCCCCCCTCCCTCGATTTTTTTTTTTCAGAATTATAATTGGTATATTGTTTACAGTTCTCAACACTGGCATAGCATGGTATGACATTCAGCCTTACATGCTCAGCAAATGTAATACGTAACACGTCACACAAAAAAGCATATTGTAATTTTTATTTGTCCGCAAGAAATGAGATCAAAACCAACATTGCAGAAGACAGACAACACCACTACTTTTTTTGTGGACAGTGATCCAGATGCTTAAACAGACGATCAAGCCACGCGATGAAAGATGGTCTGGGCGACTTGGAAATCCCCTAGTGCCAACAGTGGAAAAATGCTGATGACTGCATGACAATTCATACGCTGAATGTCTTAAAAACAGTGGTCACAGTAGCAGCAAACCTGTATTTTCAAACAATCGAATACGAAGTCGTATCGATAGTATGGGAACTCACATCTTTTAAAAGTAAAAAAAAAAAAAAATGTATAATGGGTGCGATAACTCACCAGATCTTAAAAGATGTGTTCACAGAAGATGCTGTTCACAGTATGGTAAGCCATGGATGATATCAACGTATGGCAAGCCTGTTCTTCTTCCATGGATGATGTTCACCGTATGGCAAGCCATGAATATCACCAGTCCTGTTCTTCCATGGATGATGTTCACGGTATGGCAAGCCATGAATATCAACAGTCCTGTTCTTCCATGTAAGGTTAGCAGTGTCAACAGCTCATCCATCAGTAAATGGATCGTGATATCCTGGTATTCTTCAAAACAAGAATGGAAATGCAATACATCTTATTCTGAAAAGAATGGACTCCATCTTGAGACAATGGTGTGCAGTGATATCTCTCACCATCAGTGCATCACACCTATCAATGGTCACTTGTCGTGGTACTGCCAGCAGATCCTACACATTATGTGCAACACTTACGTTGTTATTGTCTCAGTGCCCGGTCACTGCAGAGCACCATGATAGAGGAGGTCTGGGTAAAACCCACATCCTCATCCTGTGCAAGCCGGTAATTGATTTGGATATTACCCTCAAACGATGACAAGAATTGTGTATGAGGAGTGTCAGACCTACAGGGCAGGCAAAGGCCTGCGCTGGTTTGGGGAGAAAGATGCATTCCGTCTTTTTGACCTGGAAGAGAGTGAAAAAAACAAAACAAAACAAAAAACCTTTTTTGTAATAATCCGGAAGTCGGTGACATGATCGTCTCTGCTGATCTTGGAAATATATGAACATTGTGTCTATTTACTGACACAGAAGACACAGGAAAAACTTCGTACTGACGTACAAGAAGGGAAAGGTTCATGTTTACACTGCCTTGGGAAATGGGAAGACTCTTTTTGTTGAACCGTGGAGTAGAACAACTCTGTCGGTTCTACATACCTGGAAGACAAAACCACTTTAATTTTCAGGAGATACGCAACGTAGCAGTGTCGACAAAAAATGTAACATTGTTACTTTCTTGACTTAAAATGATCTGCAAACATTGTCATATTATATATCGGGAATGTCCAAACAATCTACCCTTTGTTCCATGGTTTTCGTTTTTGACTGTCGCTGTGTCCGGATTTTATTTATAAATAACTCCTGGTCCTGATGGGATACTGAGATTTGAAACTGTTACTGTTGATGGGTAATACATTGCAATCAGTCTTTTGTAACACTTTAGGCGTTTCCGAAATAGCTACAGTTAATAAATGTATTTTACGTTTTTCCTATCCACTTACCTAACAGAAACCTTGTAACTAGGTATGATCAGTTTTAAAACTCCTTTGGGATGATCGTCTCTAATGTGTCCATCAACTTCATCAAACAATGTATGCTTTTACTCTTTTTATAACGCTGTGTTGAAGATCTCTCTTAAACAGGCTACTGATTTTGTTCAACTGTCTACATCGACGAAAGCAGGTGCAGTATTAATAATATGAAAAACAAAAGTATTGCATTTGTTTTGCTTCATGTTCCAATTTTAGTGATTCCCGCGCTCGAAAATCATACCTATGATTACATGTTTTGTTGGGATTGCTGTGTTGTTTACATTTAACATTGTATCAAGGGCGATCCGACACTGTACCAGCCCCAACCAACCAGGATGACAGCAGATGAAACTGACCAGTGGAAACACCACTTTAATTGTTGTGTTTTAAGTTTTAAGCGGCTGAGTTTGTGGAAGCGACATCCTGATAGTGAAGCATTGAAGGCGTCGCTGTTCCCACCCAGGATGGCTGCCGATTCCAGAAGAGGGGAGAGAGGAAGCATTGTTCTGTTCATCATGGGGTTCCAATTCCCCCCCCCCCCCCCCCTGCGCGCTTCCTGTGCAGCATCATAGGCTACTTCCATGCCTCCCGACGCCCGCCTGATCCCTTCTTATGAGGCTTCAATTGAGAAGACATGAACGGGGGGGGAGAAGAAAGAAATGAAAAACAATATCAACATGTTTGTACATTAAATTTCACACTCCATCCTTCTTTTGATAATGGATTACTGACGCGCCTGTAGAATCGATTATACCACGCACGCACGCACGTGCGCGCGTACGAACGCACGCACACACGCGCGCGCGCGCGCGCGCGCGCGCACACACACACACACACACACACACACACACACAGTTACGTACGCACACCACATGAACACTAATGTGTCTTCTCATCATCATAACCGGAATGCAAGTATCTCAACAGTGGGAATAAAAAATGGTCATTTTTTTATAATTAAAAAAAAAAAAATCAACCAATGGCGAGTCCCAGACTTCTAAGCAAAGGGCCTCAAAAGAAATGGGAGAAGAAATCTATGACAAGACGACTAGTTCATTGCAGTACCTCTCCGACCAACGTTTCAGTAGATGCATTGCAGCCGGAGTTTCTTTCATGTAGTACTAGATGGAGCATTGATCTATCCTACTGCACAGATCAGTATTATCTGGCGGAAACTCTGCCTGAAACAGAATCCATTCTCTGTCTTTCACCTCAGCGTTAAAAGGGTCAGGTTTTAAACGCATAGCTAGAAAAAAAAAGTCAGGGTTGTCCCTATACTGAGATTCACGTGTTGGAGAGCCCTGTCCGCTGCCTGTTAACAGTTCTTGGAAAATTGAACTGAGACCGGTTTCTATCAGTCAAAAAAATGTCGTTCGACGTCGAGGGATGAAGGGAGGTAAAGAGGTTTGTGGGATGAAAGTGTGTGTGTGTGGGGGGGGGGGGGGGGGGGGGGGGGGGGGGGGGGGGGGGGGGTCAAGTGTGTGTGAAGAAGAACTTATCTGAGGTGAAATTGTTGCTATGTCTTTAGTCATTTTGTTGCAAAATGTCTGGGAAAAGCGCGTGCGCGCGCGAGAGCACACACACACACACACACACACACACACACACACACACACACACACACACACACACACGCAAGCACGCACGCATGCACGCACACTACGTGCACACACACACACACACACACACACACACACACACACACACACACCACACACACACACACACACACACACACACACACACACACACAGAGTCATTCCTATGGTTAGAATGGCAGCTGTTTAAGGTTGCTTGTTAGTTAAATAGCTTGAGAAGAGACAGAAAAGTATTTTAAACACCACATAGCAGAACAAAAACACCAGCATGAGCGCAACAAGGACGAAAGAAAAAAAAAAGTTCGTTCAGAATCCTAGTTTAGTGAAACCTTGTGTATGTCTTACATTAGATTCTCAAGTCTATTTCTGTCTTTTTTTTTCCTCCTTGTTTGTTTGTTTGTTTGTTTTTTGTTTTTCTCTCTCCTTTGTTTCCCTCTATTCCTTCCTCCAGTCATTAGAATATTTTCGGAAGCCATTGATTCTAGTATCGGATCATTTTGGTGAGAATGAGTTGGATGAAGCTGAAAGGTTAAAGAAATGCCATGTTTTATATTACAGTGTTCATAATTAGTGTTGATAGAACAACATCTTTCTGCACAAGCAAAGTAATAAAAAAAAAACACCTTTAAACTCTTTAGATCACACAGTTGCTTACACCTGGACGAATTGTCAAAATGTTGTTATACAGTAAAAAAAAAAAAAAATAATAATAATATAAAAAAATAAAAACGTCGAACAATATTGAACAGTATGTAGAGGTTCGGGAATGAGAGTCAACCTTGGCATACGCTAGATCTGGACCAGCTCTGCTGAGGACAGTCAGATGTAATTTGAATGTAAAGGATCAGGTAGAGGGACACGGGTTGAACTGTCCTATGTCAGTTTGTCCTGATAGGACCAATACCCACCATGAATTATTGTGTCCTATGTCAGCTTGTCCCGATAGGACCGATACCCACCATGAATTATTGTGTCCTATGTCAGCTTGTCCCGATAGGACCGATACCCACCATGAATTATTGTGTCCTATGTCAGCTTGTCCCGATAGGACCGATACCCACCATGAATTATTGTGTCCTATGTCAACTTGTCCCGATAGGACCGATGCCCACCATGAATTATTGTGTCCTATGTCAACTTGTCCCGATAGGGCCGATACCCACCATGAATTATTGTGTCCTATGTCAACTTGTCCCGATAGGGCCGATACCCACCATGAAATATTGTGTCCTATGTCAACTTGTCCCGATAGGGCCGATACCCACCATGAGATATTGTGTCCTATGTCAACTTGTCCCGATAGACCGATACCCACCATGAAATATTGTGTCTATGTCACCTTGTCCTGATAGAACCGATATCCACCCATGAAATATTGTGTCCTATGTCACCTTGTCCCGATGGGACCGATATCCACCATGAAATATTGTGTCCTATGTCACCTTGTCCTGATAGAACCGATATCCACCATGAAATATTGTGTCCTATGTCAACTTGTCCTGATGGGACCAATACCCACCATGAAATATTGTGTCCTATGTCATATATTGTCCTGATAGGACCAATACCCACCATGAATTACCGGCTGACACACGTTCGATGCCATTTTAAATCCTTCTTTACTTTATTTCCTTCCCCTTTGCTTCTCTGTTGCTTCCAGATGGAGACAATTTGCCACTCATTCGAATTTGCTCACGGCGATGGTCTTTTGTTTCTGTCTTGTTCTTTTGTGTGTGTTCCATTCCGTCTGTCTTTCTTTCTTTCTGTATCCTTCTTCTTGTCTCTTGTTCCATATGTCCTCTTTATTTATTTTCCCCCCCCCGTTCCATTCTGCCTCCTCTTTTTTTTCTCTTCTCTACCCAACTATTCCCATCAAAGCTGAGCTTTGCTTCACAATGATGCATATTTTGACCAGTGGATTGCGTTATGTGAAGATCAACCAAAGTCACCAATTCCAGAGGCTTAAATATTGCACCCATTAGCTCATTATTTTCTGTGCTCAACTACTAAAGCATGTCTTGTAATGTTTAACAAAGAAGAAAGGAACGAAGAAAATAAATGAAAAGAAAGAATAAAAGAAAGAATGAACGAATGAAAGAAAAATAATGGGGGGAGAAAAGCTGAAAGAAGCTGAACCACACTACAAAATTAATAACAAGTATGAGAGGGAAAATAGAAATAACTGAGAAAATAATGAACAAAGGTAAGTAAACAGCAGCAGAAAATGCAAGCAAGCAAGAGATAAAGAAACAACAAGAAAGACAAGATAGAATTAGAAAGAAGAAGAAAGAAGAAGAAGAAGAAAGAAGAAGAAGAAGAAAGAAATACGTTTACTCTTTTTTTTTTTTTTAGAATATACGAGAAAAAAATCTTTAAAATTTATGATGAATTTCTGACCGTCTCAGGAGCGTGAATTTCTGACCGTCTCAGGAGCAAAACACTAGTTTGACATACAGGACTACATAACGATGCGATATAAATGTCATCAGTAATGATTGCAATTCTGTTATTGAGTGTCCACAACTGAACATGATGCATGTAGAGCAGTTTTGTGTATATATCCTCAGGGTAAAAGGTCTCTTCAAAGTAATATCCGCCAAAAGATATTCAAACGGACAAAAAGTCAGCTCATGAAAAATTGACAAAGAATGGGAAGTTCTGATGAGATTTTATCCTCTGCATAGTATTCCAACAGAACTGGTAACTTTTAATTATTAAAACATTGACTTTTATTAACATTGCTGGGTCTTGGTAGCACTGTGGTTTCTTTAAGTTGGATTTTAGATTGGTTTTTGTTGCAAAGCAGCTAGAGTAAGTTTACTCATCTAGTGCGGCAAATTCTTAGATTTAGTCGCGTCACGTTTCATAGAAATCCACCAATTTGACAATTTGTCTTTACTGATCATGTAAATGTGTGGACTTTCGCTCAACCAACTAACCATTTACAGAAAAGAAACCTCCCAGACGGAGAAATTTGGGCATGGATATTGATTTGCGAAATGATGAGAAAGGGAATGGGGGGGGGGGGGGGGGGGGGGGTTAGAATGGAATGAGACAGACAGAAGGAAGGAGAGACGTGTGCGAGGTAGATGAATGAGGAGCTTAGGCTGAGAGACTAGGAAGAGACAGCAGGTCTACACATTAAGGTTACAGCGATAAATCGTAAGAAACCAAGCTCCTCAAAAGGCCCTCCACTCAAAACAATCGTATCTAGCCGGCCAGTTCCCACCCCTGTTCACAGCTCTGTTGTCGGAGACAGAATGGTCTTTTTCTCTCATCGCCTGCGCGAGTTGCGATAGGAGTGGTCCGGCGCTGATTCAGAAAAAGCGCGCGAACGTCTGCCGGGTATTATCAAACAGGGAGGGCAGATAACAAAAAGGAATGTGCAAACACTTGTTTGAGAGAAAAGACCTCCTCCACCACCCCAACGAGAGGGGGCAGGGGGGGAGGGGGGGGGGGGGGGGGGGGGGGGGGGTTCCTTGTCGTTCTGGTTAATAGGCGAATCCAAGCGAGCCTCTTCTGTGCCAGCTTCCTGCAATCATCCGTTGCATTTGGGTTTATTCACTGCTTGGTTCGTAGGCTTGTTTCTTGTTGCCTCTGCTTCATTAGTTTGTTTAATTAGTACTTTTTTGTTCTCCTGTTTTTCCTCTATATTTCTTTACTGCTTCCCCCTGATAAAACGCACTGTCCATCGTTTCATTCTTTTTTCTAGTTCTTTA
>JADBJO010000051.1:12500-25000 GCA_016801955.1 Conus betulinus | reverse complement strand
TTTAGGATGAAATCTAAGGACTTAAGTATAGCAATTAATTCGGCACTAAATATCGTTAACTGTTTACCAAGATAGAAGAGCTTTTCGATATTTTGAAACTAGGGATTATGAAGGCTGCTCCCGTGTTATCATTATCTAGTACTGAGCCATCCGTAAAAATTTTCAAATGGTGATTGTAGTTACTTTCTAAATGAGTGTAAACAAATGTTCTTAAGGTATGTGGACAATCCTTTTTTGATACATCTGTATAATCTATATCAAAGGAGGCTTTATTTTGTTCCCATTTTGGAATAGGTGAATACGTGGGCTTTTTGGGCAATGTTTTTTTTATCTATTTGGTATCCTTTAGAAGATCGGGAAAACGAGTAAATAGACCTTGTTGACAGTATATTTTGGGCACGTTTTCCGAAATCTTCCTCTGATTTTAAACATACTTCTTCTGAGCTAAAATTGTTTTGTGAAAAGCTCTTTAAGATAAATTTTGAAGTAGAAGCTTTCCGAAATTCTGCAAGAGGTAAGATTCCTGCTTCATTATACGTTCCTAAGTTAGATGTATGTGTGGGAACCCCAAGAGCAATTTTTATACGCTTTGCAATCAGTACTCTGAAGTTTATTTAACAGGTGTTTGAGGAGCATTAAAAAAATACTTCTTGAGCATAAGTTAGTCTGAGCGTATAAGGGCAGTTGCTAAGATGGTTAATGATTTTGAATCCTGTCCCCAAGGTTGTTTGCTAATTATTTTTTAGAAATTCAAGCTCTTTCTTGCTTTGTTTAAAATATATTCAATATGAGCGTTCCAAGATAACTTACTACTTAAGATAACACCCAAAAATTTGACACTTTTTGCATAGTTTAAAACAATGCCATCCAACGTGAAAGTAGGAAGTTGTCCTGGATCGTAACCAGCATTAAAGAGAATCATATTTTTTTTTTTTCTGGGGAAAGAGAAAGACCATTACACATTAAAAAATCATTGATCTTGTTTAATTCAAGTTGATACTTTATTTTGATGTAATTTAGTGATCTTGATGGTGTATTTCTTTTCATTGTCACTTTTGTCCATAGGCATATATCATCAGCAAATTGAGCCACTTCAGTATCTTTAGAAAGACCTTTAGGGAGGTCAGAGATTAAAATATTAAATAATATTGGGGAAATTACTGAACCTTGGGGTAAAAACCCATTTGTAAAGGTCTTGGGTTGGAATACGTATTTCCTATTTTTGCTTGAATGTGCCTACCTTGTAGAAAATCTTGAACAAAATTGTACATGTTCCCACTGATTCCGATATTCTTTAATTTGTACATTAGTCGTTTGTGCCACACTTGTTCATAGGCTTTACGAATGTCAAAAAAAGTAGCGAGGATGTTTCTACGACGTGCAAATTGATGTTTTACGTGTGTTGTAAGTTTTACTAAGTGTTCAATTGTAGATCTGCCCTGCTTGGAATGCAGCTTGGTTGATAGGAATGATGCAGTTTTTATTGCAATGATGAATTAGTCTTTTTAACACTATCTTTTCCATCAATTTACATGTGTTAGATGTTAATGATATTGGTCGATAGCTGTTTATATCACTGAGTGGTTTTCCTTTTTTATGAATAGGAATTATAATTGAGTGTTTCCAAATTAGGGGTATTTTGCCACTGTCCCAACATTTTTGGAAAAACAAATGTAGAAATTGTATGACATTTTGCGGGGAAATGACTTAATATTTCATTTGATATGCCATCTAATCCCACTGATGTCTTTTTATTTAGATTAATAATACACTCATTGACTTCCTGCAATGTTATAGCAGAATTTAGATAGTGATTTTCTGTTGGTTTTGGGCTATCATAGATGTTTTTCTTTTCTTCATGTTTGCGGTGTTTTTTCTTGTCCAAGGACAAGCTGCTAATGCTACTGTTGTACGCAAATAAGTCAGCAAATGCTTCAGATTTATCAAAATTTGACGGAAATTGATATTGTTTTAGTTTTAATCGGACAATGTGGAAGGCTAACTCCATTTTTCATTGTTTTTAATTGTGTCCAAACTTTTTGAATGTCTTTATAGTTTGATACCTCATTTTGACATACAGACGACCAATACTGCCGTTTTGCTTGTGCAATTATTCTATTTTGGTGGTTTTTCGCTCTTTTTTTTATCAAGAAGTTTTTCAGCTTTTTCCTTAGGATTTTTTTTCTCTTTTGTATTCTTTTGTTTTTTCTATTTTTTTCTTGTTTTGCCTGTTGACATATATCATTCCACCAGACATTACCAAATGTTTTTTTGATTTTACAGATTTTACAGTCGGAATTGATTCTTTTGCAGCAGAGTGTACTGCATTCTGAAGATGATCATATAATGTGTCGACATCTTGATTCTCAATATTTTCTATGCTCATGTTAAATGAACTAAGTAGATATGAAAATTTATTCCAGTTAGCAAATTTGTAACAATATTTGGAACTTTGTCACGTGTTACATCATCTGTTACAGGTCTCATATTTTCAAGAGAAATCATAATAGGTAGATGGTCACTATTTAATGTATCATCAAGTTTCAGCCAGTCACAAGATAAAGCTAGTTCAGGAGATATGAATGATAAGTCGATGGCACTAGGGTTATGTTTAGGGTTGTCTGGAATACGAGTAATACTGCCATCGTTGAGAAGGTAAAGAGAGGAGTCCACTATGTTTTCAATAAAACGGTTACTGGTTATTATTTGGCATCCCTTTTCCCAGAATGGCGAATGGGCGTTAAAATCACCAGTGATTAATATTTAGTAGATTGGTCTGATTGAACAGAACGTAGCCATTCTGTATTACGATCGTTTGGACCCTGAGGTAAGTATACAGAAACGACTGTTATTACATTATAATCAACTTGAATTCTGACTGCACATGGGTGCAATCCAGGAATGTCTAGTGAGAGCAGGACTGGCACATGGAGCATATTTCTCATCTTCACGAACATATATTGCCACATTTTTTTTTTTTTTCATTATTAATGTTTTGGATAATTGGTGGAAAATAGTAATTAGAAGCTTAGGTAGTTTATTTTTACTGACATTCAGTGATTGCAAAGCTAATATGTTGTATTTGACTTCAGATAGATGTTGTACTAGCTGATCTTTACTAGTTGTGATGGATCGACAATTCCATTGGAACACTTTAAAATCCTTAACTACCATGCGTTCTATCAATAGATAAATAAAAAAATAAATGAAAATAAAGGGAAAAAGCGATTAAACCCAATTGATGCACTGAAAAGTATCTAACAATACAAAAAAGTATTACTATGATACAATAAACAATATTAGCTATGACAAGAAAGAATACACTCTATCAATGAAGGAAGCTTGATCACTGGCCTGTTAGCGAATGCTGTAACTAACACAACAAAGAAAAATTCCCCTAAACAGTCACTCAAGATGGGATGAACAGAGTCAATGGTTGAGATTTCCGCCAAAACTACACTAATGTATTTCTCTGTCTTTGGTTTAATACCAGGATGTAGGCCCACTGAGAATGTCAAACATGTTGTACCATGGACACTGTGTACAGCGAAGGGTCCGTGTCCTCTGGGTGGTGGATAGTTCCCGGGCTGCCACTTGTTTGACGTTCTCGCTGTCTTCTCGGTTTTCTCCCAGAAGAGTTGTCGGATATGTCTTCCAGCGTTTCTTGCCAGCACGCTCGATCCTCGATGTGTTGGATGGAGATCGTCTTTGAGAGACCATTTATTTGTTTGTAGGTTGGAATGCGAGACAAATGATATGTTTTTAATTCCGAATAGTTTTTGTTGTTATCAATGCATTGAACAGCTCCCGCTTGACTTCTAGTTTTGAATCTCTGACAGGTGAGAGCTTGCTGATAACAACCTTAACGTTGGGGTGGCTGGTGACAATGTGTTTTGATGCACGAGGTAAACGCTGTGCTGGCAAGTTCAGGGTCCTTCTTTTGGATGTATTTATACCGCAGTGGATAAGCACCGCATCCAATGGTTTCTCATCCATGGAAAGAGTGGACTGAAGCGTCTGTGTAAGCTCCTCTGTTGTAAAGGCTTTGTACGTCTTCGTATCAAAACCGTAAGACTGGCCTAGTCTCTTTCCATTCACTCCCTTAAAAACAGAATCATGAAAGATCGCGACCCTAGGCAAGTCTTGTTTCTCTTCTTGTTTGGATCTAATTTTGTTCTGTGTTTTTTTTCTGGTCGAACTCTAACGTCATGAGAACTTCTGACGTCATTTTTGTGCGTTCTGGGCCTTCATTCTTCTCTTTTGATTTTACTTTTTTTACTTAAAATCTTTTTGTTTGCTTCTGATGCGGAAGCTGCTTTTGGTTCATGTTGATTGGATTTCACCGCATCAGCATACAATGGAAAGGTAGGTCTACGAGGACTCGGGGACACAGCGCTAGCATTTTCTGTTTGTGTTTGATTGACTGTTAGCGCCATGGTTACATTAGACCTGCCCATGTCTGTGATCATCTTATTTTGCTCGCGTACGATGCCTTCAAGTGAAGATACGCGTTGACATAGCGATTCGATCACAGTTTTTCAAGTCTCTTATCACACTTACTGTGTCCGGTGGAGAGAGAACATCAGTGTTGCTGCTTGTTTGACTTGTCCCCCCTTCTTGTTCATGCTGGGCTGCTTTCCTTGTCGGTCGAATCAGCGTTTGAAGGAGGCAGTCCTCGTTGATATCCTTCATGGCGCCGTTTCCCTTTACTTTCGATGTGATTGTCGTCGCTGAACGGCTGCCCATGCTGCGGGAACGTGTCATCCTTGTCATACTGACGGTAGTTCAGCGGAAAAATCAGGAGAGCCAGATACTAGACTTTATCGCTGTCCGCCATCTTGTGTGTGTGTGTGTGTGTGTGTGGTATGTTTGTATGTGTGTGTGTGTGTGTGTGTTTGTGTGAGAGAGAGAGAGAGAGAGGGGGAGAGAGAGAGAGAGAGTCAGAGACAGAGAGACAGAGATAGAGACAGACACACAGACGTGCAGACACACAGAGAAGATGGGAGGGAGTAAGACGGAAGGGGGGGGGGGGGGGGGGGGAAAGGCTTGGAAATTGGACCAGCTGCTAAATCGTACTTTTCGCCATGCGTCACAACTATAGGCGTAAGAGGTCAGATTTGACGTTGAGTAGAATTTTGACATCACTTCCGCCCCAAAGAAAGCAAGAATGTCGACGCCAGAGCAGAAAACAAAAAGGTGAGCAATTTTCTTTTTTTGAAGGTGCTTACGACTATTGGGATACTTGCTAATCGTTCTTGTTGGTGTCCTATAGTACTTTCTGATTCATAGATCAGTTGAAATTCATCAATATCTGTCAATGCCAACAACAGCAATGACATTATGATTTTGTCTGAAGTGATTTTAAAATGCTGAGAGCCCCTTTTCGCAGACAGGGATTTTTTAGATATCGTACCAGTGTGTGGCTGCAATATTGACCAGTGGTACAATATGCCAACCGTGCGGTACAAATGAGCTTCATCAATTCAAGCTGCTTTTTCGTGGGTTTTTTTTTTTTTTTTTTTGTCTGTCTTTTTTTTCTGTTTTTCTCTCTTCGTTTCTGTCTTTCTTTTTTTTCGTTCTCCTTCCTCTGCTGTTGTTGCAGATGTTGTGTTTTCAAGCAAAGTGTTCAGATAACAAGAAGATGAAACTTGGAGGTAAGGAAATTGCAATTGCCTGCAGTCACAGTTCAACAACAAATGTCTATTTTCTGTTCCAGGGTGTATGGAAGATGGACATCAGATGACATGCGTCAAGCTTTTTGCTGTCTTTGCGCAATGGAGAGGGGTTGAATGCCACAAGCAGAAGATTCAGCATCCCAAAGGCAACCCTTAAAAGGCATTTTCTTAGCAAAAACAAGTTTGCTAACCAAGATGCCAAATCTTTTGGCAGACAATGCACTTTAACCACTGCTATAGAAAACAGACTTGTCAAACAGATCTTGTTCCTGCAAGGAAATCTCTTTGGAGTGAGCCGCAAAGATGTAATGGAAATGGCCTATCAGTTGGCCGAGGCTGAAGGTATTCCCCATATGTTCAGCATCAACCATAAGGCTGCAGGAAAAGTATGGTTCACAAATTTTATGAGGAGAAATCCAGAGCTGAGCCTCCGGTCAGCAGAACCGACCTCAATGTCAAGACTGACGGGGTTCAACCGGGAAAATGTGAACGAGTTCTTCGATCACATTGAGACAATAAAAGACGATCACACCCCTCACTTGATGGAACAAGAATATACAATGTGGATGAGGCGGGTCTGTCAACAGTGCACAAGCCTCCCAAAATCTTGGGAAAGAAAGGAATGCGCCGAGTGGGTGTTGTAACCAGTGGTGAAAGGGGAGTCAACACTACTGTTGTCTGCTGCTGCAGCGCAGCGGGGACTTTTTGTTCCCCCAATGATTATCTTCAAACGGAAACGGATGTTGGAGACTCTGAAAGAGGGAGCGCCGCCTGGAAGTTCTGTTCTGTGCAACCCATCGGGATGGATGGACCAGCCCACTTTCCTTCAGTGGATGCAGCATTTTCATTGGGCATGTGAAATCTTCTAGAGAGGAGCCTGTGCTGCTGGTCATCGACGGCCATTCTTCACACACAAAGAACATTGAAGCAATTGAACTGGCACGTGACAACGGTGTGATCATGATCTCTTTGCCTCCACACACACACAACACCGCATGCAACCGTTAGACGTTGCATTTTTTTCAACCCCTGAAAACATACTATTCTCAAGCAGGTCACAGGTGGATGAAAAATCATCCTGGACGACGCATTCTGCCACATAATGTACCAGGATATTTTTCCGAGGCATATATGAAGGCAGCCACAATGACCACAGCTGCAAAGGGGTTCGAGGCAACGGGAATCTGGCCTGTTTGTAGAGAGATGTCTATGAAGAGCATGACTTCGCACCTTCTGAACTGCCAATAGTGAACTATATGAAGATTTCAGACCAAACAGCAAGCACTTCAGTGGAAGGTCATGAAAACCCACCACCACCTTTGCCACCTCTCGCCCATCATTGGAGACACACCACAAAACAGTAGGCGTACCACCTGTGCCCCCACTGCCACAGTATCGGTCAACAAATCAGTCTCCCCCTCTTCCTCCAAGAGTTGCCTACCCACCTGCCCCACGGCCACAGTACCAGTCAACAAATCAGTCTCCCCCTCTTCCTCCAAGGGTTGCCTACCCTCCTCCTGCGCCACTGCCACAGTACCAGTCAACAAACCAGTCTCCCCCTCTTCCTCCAAGGGTTGCCTACCCCCCTCCTCTCCCACCAAAGTATCCAGCACATCAGGACACAGAAGCCAAGGACTGCCTGTTGATGAAGTTTGTGCTGAACACCCACCAGACAGCTCTCCGTCTCCCTTCTCATGCCCCGTCCCTGGTGTGCTGAATCAACAGCACACTTTTCTTGCAAGTTCCAGAGGAGATGGGCCTGGAGAGTTGGCAAACCAAACCAGCATCCACAGAGAACACACTGTTGAAGAATACGTCATCATCCCGACAGCTTCTGATGGGAGGTGCTTTTTTTTTCGCGGCGTTGTTATTGGACAGGAAAAGTCTCTCCAAACAGCCACTAGGGATTATGATGGAAAACCAACAAACCCAGCTTTTTCAATCAGAGAACAGGTGTTGGCAGACAGTCTAAGGGGACAAACCTTATCATTTATGTTGGACAATATGCACATGTACACTGGTCTTGAAAACGACGGACTACACGCTGACATGCCCAGAAGGCTGCATTTTGACACGTTAGCAGAGAGAATACAACACATGACAAGCCCGACATCTTTACCAGGGGAGTTGGAGATCATGGCCACAGTGAAAGTGATCCAACGTCCAGTCCACATCCACCACGTGTCAGCAGGATTCATCAGAAGATATGGGGAGGAATTCCCATTGGACCCAGTGCTGTTGGCTTTTACAGAATTAGGTGAATTCACTGGTCACTATGAAACCTACATTCACCAAGAAAATCTGTGTCACAGTCAGTCGTCACAACTGAATGTCAGTTCATCTACAGGTGATTTCATTCCCATTGGAGTCATGCTGTCAGTTAAGGCTGTTCCTCAAACACGGTCTTCTAGATCAGCCAGGAAGGGGAAGTCAGAAATTCTGACGTCTTCCCCTTACAAGGCTACACTGAGAGCATCAAAAACAAGAAGTGCAGGAAAGTCCAGGGGGGGGTCGAAACAAAGGAAGGACAACACAGGCAAAGAAGGAAGCAAAAGTACAGTGGATTTGACGTCAACAAAGGACAGCTGGTTTTGCATTTTGTGTTTGGAAAACAGGAAAGAGCACATGATCCAATGTGCCAAGTGCAAACAGTGGATGCATGAGGCGTGTGCTGACTTGATCAGTCAGGCAGACCAGTTTTTGTGTGATTTTTGCAAATAAACACTAGTGACATGTGCAGGGAAGACACACACTAGAATGATCATACACCATCAGAATGTGTATGAGGACATAGTTTAATCATGTGATTTTGTTTTAAGAGAATATTTTGAAGAACAGGGTGTCAAAGGGACGGGTTGAGGTTTGTTTTTGCTGGACATAAAAAGAAGAAAATTGAAATTCTTTCAGATATTTGGATAAACCACAAAAGAGTAGTTTTGTGCTGGAAAAAAAAGTGCTGACTTGAAAAAAAGTCAAAAGATTAGTTTGATTTCTCTCTCTCTCTCTCTCTCTCTCTCTCCTCTCTCTCTCTCTCTCTCTCTCTCTCTCTCTCTGTGTGTGTGTGTGTGTGTGTGTGTGTGTGTGTGTGTGTGTGTGTGTGTTGGTGTTGTTGTTGTTGTTGTTGTAGTTGTTGTTTTAGAACTTGAATAGTTCAGTGTCTTGAGTTTGAAAAGTATTTTGCTTGTACGGGATAGCCTTTTTTAAAACGAAATAGGATTTTGTCAAATAATTTTTCTATCAAATATTTTTCTTTCTCAAAAGAATGCTTCATTCTGGTATGTTTACCGGAACACAGAATATGTCATATAATTCTTCATTTGATTTGAAGCGTCTGAAATTATTTGTGACTAATGCATCTTTGTTGCAAGAAAGTTTTTACCATCTATCATTGTGTTTATCATAGAATTGGAATTTTAAAGTCGGTAATTTTTTTATTGAAAATGCAGTTTGTGAGTTATCTGGACGTGTTTCAGGGTCTGATTTTATCAGTTTAATGCGGTCTGTTGTGTGTAGGCATATGTGGTCCGATATCAGATGACAGAAGGTACGATTTCACAAGTAGTGTTGCTATATTGTACCACTTTCCGAAATTTCGTTTTTTTTGTTTCTAGCAAAAATAATTTTCAGTTTTCAGAGATGACTGCTTTCTGACTTGTGGTAAAGTCTGTCTGCTATCATTTGGGATAAAAATAACCAGGCTCAGCTGCTTTGCAGGCCTGAACAAGGACTTTTTTTTTAGGGGGGGTCAATTTCCAAGCCTTTTACCCTATACAGTATTAGGAGAACATTGTGAAAACGTCTATCCTCATCGGCAGTCACCGTTCATTAAATTCAAGAACATTATTACTTCCGTCTTGCCCCCCCCCCCCCCCCCCCCCCCCCCCCCCCCCCCCATCGCACACCGTCTCTGTTCGTTTGTGAATAATTCTCCCGTGCAATTTCCATCAATTGTGCACTTCAGGTATCATCACTGAGAGGATCACTAGTCGTGGTACTGCACCAATGAAGTCCATTGCTGAATCTAATGACACTCAACAGAACAAAACTGTTTTTAAAAATACAAAGGGCAAAGCATTGAAATACAGCACACAAAAAAGAATCAGTGACTTTTTTTTTTTTTGGTAAGGTTTTCTTTTGATGTTACACATAGGAACTATTAACATATGTTAAACAATGCTCTTGAGATGTGTTCAGCAGGCTTCCTGTTTAAAGATTTCAAAACGAAAGGCACAGACAATACTCGCCATGCCATATCGTCAGCAATGATAAGTTTTGTGCTGATTGCACTCAAGCCACTCCTTTGTCACCAATTTCTTACATGGAGAAGAACCCTTATAGAGTATTCTATGTGACATACTCCTCACGAAAAATGTTCGTATGGAGTGTCGTGGCTTTTAAGATGGCAGGCGTGAATAATTTACGGCACACTTCATTAAAATCTTGCTCAAAGATGTGCCACCTGATGTGATTTAGTTTCAGAGACATTTTTCATCTGATCCAAGATATTACGAACGAAAAGATTTCAAAGAAAATTCGGCAAGTTAAAAAATATTGATTTTTCCATGTGTGACTTAGTGGCTGCGACACGATAACAGCACTGTTATGGCCCTTTGCAGTCGGCTATGCTTATTGAAACAACATGAGTTGATTAGTAGGAGTGGAAAACAACCACCAGCGTACCTACTTCGGACATGTGAGGATGTTGAACATATACATTATTCTGGAGCTGCATTGGTGACCGAATCAGTCTCCCTGAGGAAAACACAGCCCCATGCCAGTGTGGACAAGTTATTAACGCCTCTCAAAGTGTTATGTGACCTGGATGTAAATGATCAGGTGGACGAACATGAGGCGAACTGTTCTTTGTCAACTTGCACGGGTAGAACAGATAGCCACCGTGAATTGCTGGCTGCCACTTTTGATGGCATTTGAAGTCTTTCTCCTCCTGTTTTCTCTCTTTTTTTTCCCTTTCTTTTTTTTTTCTGTGCGTTGTGACAGAAACAAATTACTACTCATCAGAATTTTCACGACCAGTATTTGTTTTTACCTTTTCTCTTCTTAGATCCTTATTTCTTTCTTCTTGTCTCTTTTTTTTCATATCTCCCACTGTCTTTCTTTTTCCCCTACCCTACTGATTCCCCTTCTTTCTTTTCCAGATAGAGTTTGGTCAGTACTGTTCCAACTCCAACAATGAGATTAACGATCTCTATCACAGTTAAGCTTTGCTTCACAAAAATGCATATTTTTGGCCAGTACATTGTACCATGTGGTGGTCAACCAAAGTCACCACTTTCAAGGTGCAAACATGCGTCGTCTTGGTATCTCTGAGCTGTTGAAATAAAACAGGCATCACATGGTTTAACAAAAGAAAGCAAGCAAGGAAGAAAGAAAGCAGCAGGAAGTAAAGAAAGATAGAAAATAAAAAGGAAAAAAAAAAAGCAAAATAATAATGGGAGAAAGAGCGGAAGGTAGCTAAACCACACTACACATGATTTGACCGGAAATATTGGAAGGAAAAAGAAAAACGGTTAAGGAAATAATGGGAATAAATGGAAAGAAAAGAAAGTAAACATGAACAAATGAAACAATGAGAGGACAGAATTAAGAAGGAAAACCATCGTCTGCTTTCTAACCAATTCATTGTGATGACACGAGGTTAAAAAAAAAAAAAACTTGATAAACTTACAATGAATTTTTGGCCCAACCAGGAAGAAAACCAAGGAATAACACATCATACAAGATTACGTAATGCTGTGATGTGAATGTCATCAGTAACGAGTGCAGTTCCATTATTGAATGTCCCACACAAAACATTATATTTAAACTGTAGGTTTATACAAATTTTCACAGAGAAAAGTCTGTTCAGAATAAGCTCTGCAGAAAGATGCTCAAAAGGGAGACTTAGATCAAAAATGCAAAAATAACAGAGAAATTGGAAGATGTAGCGAGGTGTTCCCCCATGTTCAAAATTCTCTCAGAGAAAAGTCAGTAGTTGATTCTTTTAGCTTTGCTGGTCTTGCTGACATTGTGGTATTTTCAGCTTTGTTCTTTTTAAAGCAGAACAGCTAAAGCTGAGAATCCTCAAGGAATGGGAAAATACTTAGGTTTTAGTCTCGTATAATTTAGTAGATATCCCTCGCTTCAGCAATCGTTTGGCAATGAGCTCGTAAGTGGGTGAGCTAAAATCAGTCAAAGAAAAGAAACCTCTCAGAGAGCATGGAGATACAGGTTTTGATGATGGGAAATAGTTGGAAAGGGGTGGGAGTGGTGTGTGTGTGGGTGGGGGGGGGGGGGGGGGGGGGGGGAGGGGGGGGAGGCAGCAGGGAATGAGAGGAAAAAGGAAAGAGGGAAGGATGTGAGGAAGATGAAGGAGGAGCTCGGGCTTTGAAATGGGGAGGGAGCAGGCGCCCACATGCGAAGATCAAAGCGACGAACGGTAAAAACAAGCAAACAAATAAATAAACACAACCCTAAAGACCATTCACTCCAAAGAATTGTCTTCCCAGCCAATTCTCATCACTGTTCACGGCTCTCTTGTCAAAGAAAGATGTTCTTTTCATCTAGTCGCCTACGCGAGCTGAGATGGTAATGCTTTGGGTGTTTGTTCAGAAAGCGTGCAAATGTCCGCGGGGTATTATCATAGAGTGAAGGCGGGTAAAAAAAAAAAAATGTACAAACACATCTTTGAGAGAAGAGTCCAGATCTCTCCTCCCTGCTATCCTGGTTAATAGAGGAATCGAAGCGAGAATCTCCTGTGTGAGCTCCCCGCATTTCTTCCTTTGTTCATTGCGTTTCGATTTGTTTGCTGTTTGATTGATTGGCTTG
>JADBJO010000051.1:5000-7500 GCA_016801955.1 Conus betulinus | reverse complement strand
CAGACGCTGATTTAAACCACAGCAGCACCGCCCGGACTTAGGTCCTTTATCAGCCACCACTGCCACTTACCTATACCCCTCCCCCCCCCTCTCCCCTCTTACTGTCTACCCCCCCCACTACTCCTTTATATATCACAAATATTGCACATAGAGATGATATTTTTCATTTTATGCGTTTGGTCATTTATCATGTGTGACTAGGTGCTTTTTTTTCAGAATGACAAATATAAATGATTATGCAAGAAAACACCTTTTTCGTTTCCTTACATCTGGATATTCGAAATTGAATGTGCTACAATATGATCAATGTTATAACGATATTCACAAATCTTGAAAAAAGCAATTACTTAATCGATTCACATATTCAATTCTGATACATTCTCTTTGCAGTCCAATCCATAATTTGGAGACACTGTCATTATAACATATGCCTCCTGGGAGCCCTTATTCAATTTTGCTTATGCATGTGTTTAAACTCCCATGCCAATCGAGGAGAATTGCTGTGCAGAAATGTTTACCGGGACAACTTCCTTATTGCTATGATTCTTCGGGTGCGTGAAGCGCATATGGCAGGCATGTAAACCTATACTCTCATCTGAAAGAATGGCACTCAGACCAGCACTTGAAATCTGAACATCTGGTGGAAAGAGAAGGGAGGATAATGGGAACCTACTCGCTATCTGTGAGATCTAGCCACTGGCCTGGGGGCATGTCGTTTCCCAGAAAAGTGGGTTATCCTCCGTGTTATCTACTCGACCACCACTTCTCTTACACTCTTCATCATTTTACTTTCAGCTTAAAGGACCACGCTCACTGAACATGCAGTGATACACACGGGACGACCATCTCAGAAAACTTGGGAGAGAATGAGTGACCTAACAAAGCACCACACTGATACCACCAAAATGACATGATTTCAAATGAAAAAGGAGACTACCATCTTTCTTTACTGATGGGAGGCTGGGATTCGAACTTTTAATTGTTTGATTACCACATCAGTGGCCTTACCATTACCACATTAGTGGCCTTACCATGATCGCATCAGAGGCCTTACCAGTGGAGTTTGTGCAGGCGGGTCGATCTGTATCACAATGGATGGCTGTCGTTTGGGCTGCAGAGTAAAGAGGTTTCTGTAATGCTGAGTGTAATGCTGAGTGATGCATGGATTCAGATCGTGCTGAAAAGTCATGGTATCATGCCACACTGGTCCGGTTGTCCAGTGACACCAGAGTGGCCCAGACTCTGACAGGAAGCCTGCAGGAAGCCAGCTGTAGACTCTTTAACATGAAGGGAACTGGCCTTTTGCTGTGTTGACATTAACTGAGTGAAATGTAGCTGACCAGACTGACGCCGGAGGGTGGTAATGTAGACATGGGGCAAATTTCAGCTGTCGTCCACTCTCTCTCTCTCTCTCTCTCTCTCTCTCTCTCTCTCACACACACACACACACACACACACATATATATAACACACACACATCACACACACACACACACACACACACACACACACACACACACACACATTCACAGGCAGACATGCACACACGCACACACACGGGCGCGCGCGTGCGTGCGACAACACACACACACACACACACACACACACACACACACACACACACACACACACACACACAGTGGGCTCATTTCTGCATTTTGTTGAAATGTCTTCAATTTTCTGAATGAACAGTAAAAGGGAAGTACTGATCTGATCCAGTACATGACATAATACGAAGCGTGTTGTACTGCCTCAACACTGAGTGCACTGTACACGGTTCGCACCTTTTTACTCTCACTCCAGAAACGATTCTCGACGAAAGGTCAAAACTCAACAGATATCCGCTCAGTGAAAATGCACTCAGCAAAGATGCAATCCCCGCTCACCCCAAGTTTACCAGCCACGATTGATGGCAAGCCCAGAGCTGGACATGCCTACAGAAGAATAAAATTCTGTTCTCATGCCTTCAGTTTGAAAACGTCACTGATCATACTAACCAGATAGCACTGTGGCATAGAAGGGGGTGATTCAGATGGTTTTTTATCTTTTGTGCAGCTTGACGATAATAACCCGCTCTGGTCTGGTCGGCAGGTGGCAGAAGTCACGTTCATTGTACCATTGGTGCTTCCACCACCACTTGCAGTGTTTGTTGCGTGGACCTCATGATGCCTGTGGCTAATTGGAAGGACGTAGTCTTGTGCTTCAAAACCAGTTATTTGAATGCTGTATGAGCCAGCACGGTGGTAACTGAAGCACGAGGTGGGAAAAAGGTGAGTTATTAGACTGCAAAGCAAACCCAACAAAACAACTGACAATACAAAAGCAGTGCGTTTTAACCCTGAGTACTTCTGAAGGCAAAACCAACAGACCATCTCACCTCACCTATCACCTATCCCGGAATCCTGAAGACCGTTGAGGCGCTACAGAAGACTTCGCAGCCAACGTCCTTCGATGTTCCCAGTTCTCAGACGATGTTAGCTAGTTGGCGAGTGTGAGGCCA
>JADBJO010000050.1:1307500-1313242 GCA_016801955.1 Conus betulinus | reverse complement strand
GTGTGGGTGTGTGTGTGTGTGTGTGTGTGTGTGTGTGTGTAAAACCGCTCGGCACCCTCACAGACTGCAGTACTATTTCCCTCCCCTAGCCAGTCGGCTACCACTGTTCGACTCTACACACCTCGAACAAAAAAACACCTTCCACCTACCCTGTCCCGCTCACAAGAGTTTCTCCTCGCCCCCCCTCCCCTCCCCCCCTCCCACACACACACACACCCTCTTCTCTCCCACCCCGCCCTCCACCCCATTCTTCTCACTCCCCCTCAGCTCCCCCAAACCTATTGATTTGCCTGCAGCGTTGATCGGCGTGCGGTGATCAAGGTAGTAAGTAAGTAATCGATTAACAGCAGGCACTGGCTCGGCTGTGAGTGGGCCTGGCTCTCTCAAGCAAATCGTAGCCCGCAGCGGACGACCTAGGCTGATTTATTTCCACCCCGGTGGGGTGTTTAAATCTCTCGTGGAGAGAGACCGGCCCTCTCTCTCTCTCTCTCTCTCTCTCTCTCTCTCTCTCTCCACCGTTGTGCGCAGGCCTTGTGTGAAATCATTGTATGCCTCTCTCGTGTGGACCCTTAAAGGACGGAGGGGGCGGGTGGGGGGAGAGGGAGAAGGAGGTGAGGGGACAGAGGGGGAGGCGGGAAGGGGAAAGTAAGGAAATAACGTCAGGGAGACTTCGAAATTGGGGACTAGACATCCAATAACAAAACGGACAATACATGCAATAGCAGGACACACCTGGCGTGCAAGGAGTTTTAGACTAAACAAATTTGACAAAAAACAGACGTGACGTTCAGCTGAGGCAAAACAAGCATGAAATTCGAGAACAAAACATCCAAGAACAAGACAGTTAATGGGCTGTTTCTTCATGATGACCAACATAGTCGTTGTATCTTGAAGATGCACTGCATAGTGGGTTATTTCTTCATGGTGGTCTTGTTTAGTGGGCTATGTCTTCATGATGCGCGCGCGCGCGCGCGCGCGCGCGAGAGAGAGAGAGAGAGAGAGAGAGAGAGAGAGAGAGAGAGAGAGAGAGAGAGAGAAGACATTAAAAAGACAGAATTCTGCATATTATATACGATCTTGTATCCCTTTGCACCAGGAACAGAACAGACAGGTGTGTCACGTGTTACGATGAGACAGAAAGACGAAATTTTTGAAAAGAGGTATCTATCATTATAAAACTGCACACATTGAAAATACTACGTATAAATTACAGCCGTGTCAGTAAAAAAAAACAGCGAATCAGGATGTCGTGTTGGCTTTCATGGCGAAACGATCAAAGGCATGAGACAGCAAGCCCCAATGATGATTGTGTTTTCCGTTCCTCTGACACGCACACAGACGAGAGATAAGATAGCTGTGGTGCTACTAATGCAGTCAGTTCTTGCTGCCTGTTTCAGCGTGTTTTCCGTCTCTCCCCTGCAGCATCATGGAAACCTGGGAAGTAGAAACGCCACATACACACATACATACATACACATACATACATACACACACGTACGCACACATGCACATACGCTCGCGCGCACGCGCGCGCGCGCGCACACACACACCACACACACACACACACACACACACACACACACACACACACACACACACACACACACACACACACACACACACACACACACACACACACACACACACACACTTCCCCTTCTCCCCCCCCCCTTCCCCTCTCCTCCCTTTCCTCCCGTTCTCGTTCGCTTGTCCTCTCTTGTCCCTTCCTACTCCTGTCCACGCTTGATAAGCCTTGAATCTAATCACCCTCTGCCCTCTCCTGTAATTACACACCTCACTCCCTCCCTCCCCCTCTCCCCCCCCCCCCCCCCCCCCCCCCCCCCCCCCCCCCCCCCCCCCCCCCCCCCCCCCCCCCCCCCCCCCCCCCCCCCCCCCCCCCCCCCCCCCCCCCCCACCCACTCCCTCTCCCTCTCCCCTCCCTGGTAATCCTCTCATGTCATGCCACGCAGCTCTTGCAGAATGAAGGCTAAGACTGTGTGGCATGACCTGATCTGCCCCCGAGATAAACTCCGCGATACCCTGCGAGAAGAGTATACCAACCAGACAGGAGACGACGTGAGGGAACCACGCCAAGCGACATGGCAGCTAGGACCAAACAAAACAAGCCTGACAACACATTGACATCACTGTCGGCAGTGTTCGTCTTTTTCGTTGTTTGCTGTTTGTTTTTTTTTAAGTGTTTGACAGCTTGTCCAATCCGACGCCCCCTCCAATACTTTATGAAGATATTTCCTATTACGTGGTGCATTCCCCTGAAGACGAGAGGCATTTTCTTTTCTTCTGCCCTGCTTATGATGATCTCAGACATAATTTTGCTTACTACAGTCAATCTAGCACCATGAAGATATAACCCACGATGTTGTGCCTCATGGAGACATAGCCCACTAACAAGAGCACCATGAAGATATAACCCACGATGTTGTCCATCATGAAGACATAGCCCACTAACAAGAGCACCATGAAGATATAAACCCACGATGTTGTGCATCATGAAGACATAGCCCACTAACAAGACCACCGTGAAGATATAACCCACTATGCAGTGCATCTTCATGATATAACGACTATGTTGGTCATCATGAAGATAAGCCCATTAACTAATGCATTATATATACATAACATGCTATGTGGAGCATATGTAACCAACTACGTTGTGCATCGTGGAGATATAGCCCACCGATTGGTGTATCATGAAGATGTATCCTACTATGTAGCGTATCGTGAAGATATAACCCTTTATATCGTGAATCATGAAGATATAGCCCACTATGTTGTACATCATGAAGCTATGACCTACTATGAAGTTCCTCATGAATATACAATCCACTAACTAGTGCATCGTACAGACGTACTATGTACAGCATCATTAAGACACAACCCAACTTGTTATGCGTCATGAAGGTATAGCCTACTGTGCTTTGCTTCATGAAAATATAACCCACTATTGTTCATCATGAAGTTTATATAGTTATGATTAAGCTAGGCTTCGGGTTACGACTAGGGTTGGATTAGGATTTGGGTTAGAGTTGGATCTGGTTTGGCTTAAAGTTGGATCTGGTTTGGGTCAGAGTTATGGGTGTACATTCTTGCGTGGAAGTCTTCAGGCTCTCTGACCAAAATGTCCGTCTGCAATGCAGTAACACGCCGCCGTCAGATAGACCCATCGGGCTTTTTACTGTCCACATTCCACTATGTTCAAACGGGAGAATGGTCTTCTTTGGATAAGGGCCAAAACGTGATGTGGAATTCTTTTGTATCTTTCTGGTTAAAGGGGGAAAAAATCATGATCTCACACACACACACACACACACACACACACACACACACAGAGAGCAATCTGTCATAAAATCTCTAATGACTCTGTCTCTGTCTCTGTGTCTCTATGTTTCTGTCGATGTCTCTCTTTCCCTCTGTTCCTCTGTCTCTGTGTCTGTCTGTCTTTCTTTCTGTCTGTCTGTCTCTCTCTCTCTCTCTCTCTCTCTCTCTCTCTCTCTCTCTCTCTCTCTGTGTCCGCGTTTCTATATAGTGCTAACTGCAGACTGTTCAAAATACCATGCTATCGATGACTTCAGATTATAAATACCACACTATTGATGACGTCAGGCTATTGATGACACCACACGATTAATGACGTCATACTGTTATCGGAGACCTGACGTCATGCTTTTAGATGCGGAACTGGCTTCATGCATGCAGTTAATGCTTTATTCTTTTTTTCCGTATGAATGTCATGCTGTAGGTGTATATATGCCTTTAGAGTGTTAATGTAATCGAGCTGTTGACGTTAATCTGGTGTCAAGCTTTTGTTGACGTCATGCCGTTGACTCAGATCTGGCGTCATGCTGTTATGACGGCATGCTGTTGACGCATATCTTGCGAACCTAATACTCGTATACTTCTGGAACAGCTTTGTGTTTGGGGACAGGAAAGGGGAGCAGGGGGAGGAAGGTGGGGGCTTATTTTCTTAGCGCGTGTTTGTCTGCCATGTAAGCGTATTGGAGACTGACTAGTGAAGGAAATGTGAACTCTTTGCCGTTGGGAAATGTTGCCACAAAGGGTACGGGCACCGACGCTGACCTGTCAGGAGCAAGTTCCCGTTCACTACTTTCGTGTCAGGTTCTTTGAGGTCTGCTGAAATGAACTTGTTGACTGTGTGTACCTGACGGTCCTCTGGACTCTCCATGGCCTTTTGCAACAGTCCAGTTCAATCAGAACTGGCCACAAAGAAAATGCCGCTAAATGCAAGCTCGAGTCCATCTTAGTGTGATAAGTGTTCTGTTTTTAGTTGGTTTCGTTTTTGTTTCTGTTTTTCCTTCTTTTCTTTTGTCTTTTTTTTTTTCAGATAAGTTTTCTCCCGATTAACATTACATTGAATAGCTTTGGCGCCGAGTGATAATTTTCTGTCAGTAATTGCGCTAAAGAGTTTATATTGCACTGGTGGCTGTTTTTCTTTGACCCACACTTGCGCTACCACGCGCATGCTCATATACATGCACACGCACGCGCGAGCGCGCATACACGTACACGCACTCACGCACGCACACACACACACACACACACACACACACACACACACACACACACACACACACGCACGCACACACAAACACACACACACACACATATTCACTCACACACACACACACACACACACACACACACCACCACCACCACCACCCACCACCACCAGGTTTCGGAACAACCAAAAGAAACATTTTCCTCGTCACAGACTAAAACAAACAAACAAATAAACTCCCAAATAAACAAAGGCGTGCAGGCCTATTGATGTCATTTTCAGATGGCATAAGATGGACTGCTGATGTCATTACCACATAGAAAAAAAAAAATGAACTGCTGACGTCATTACAAACGACATGAAATGGACTTTTGAAATCATTACTATATGACATAAAATGTCGTTATGAGAGCTGAACAAAAAGTTCGTAGCTTTAACTATGAAGGAATTCTCAGAGGGTTTTCCCCCTCATAGTCTCCCCTCAACATCAGACGCTCCAGCTTCTTCCAGCAGGCCAGCCGTGCCTCTGTGTCAGTTCTGCAGACGGCCGTTGTTGTCTTCTTCAAACAGTTCTCCACTGGACTCTCTGACGTCACTGTCAGTCCCAAGCCGTTCTCCACCAAGAGTTTCCTGACATCAGGGAACAGGCAGAAGTCAGACGAAGTCCAGTCTGAAGAACTGGATGGATGCTGAATGCTTCAAGTCACATCGATGAGCTGCAGCTGTTGGTAACAGCAGATATGTGTGCGGGGGCCTTGTTCTGGTGGAACAACACAGCTCTAGACAGCTTTTCTCGGAGGAGCTTGACAATGACATTCTGCCGTAGCTGGGGGTAGCAGGTTTGCATAGTATCCTCCAGTTATTGTGTGGCCCATCTCGGAAAAATCCGCAAACACAATAGGTACCATTCTAAACGATTATGAGAGACGTTACTTTACCCGTAGACGAAGTCATTCTTCCACTGCTTTAATCACTTCTGCGTCAGTGCCTCTGGAATCCTATCTGAGTGTACGAAGAAGAAGAAGAAAAAGAAGAACCTCGCTTCTTTCATCTCGTGTGATGCACCCATATCTCGTCAACGGTGACAAATTGGCCGCGAAAGCAGAGTTAGCTGAAAATCGATGTGAACTTCCCTGTGATGTTCATCATCAGTCGAGTGTGTGCTTGTTGGCTACAAGTGCCGCCGACCCAACATGCAGAAACTT
>JADBJO010000050.1:1285000-1302500 GCA_016801955.1 Conus betulinus | reverse complement strand
GTCCATATAAACACTTTCTGTCACAAAACGCCAGAAAAGTCCATCATGACGACACACCCACCTCACTGTCACCATCATCTACAAAGACCCCTGCAAACAACATATCCCATGACAATGAGAGTAGTGGTGTATCTACTGTTCACCACACAATGAAACAACCATTACTGATGGTATCTCTACTGTTCACCCTACACCGAGACAGCAACCACTGATGGTATTTACACCATTCATCCTCCACTGAGACAACCATCACAGTTGGTATCTACACTGTTCACCCTACAATGCGACAATGATCACTGATGGTATCTCTACTGTTCACAGTATATTCAGGCAACTTCTCACCCACATCAACCTTAAAAACGGTCAGCCCTTTACACTTGAAGCCATCTTAAAAGTATAACATATGGCTCCAGTTGATGAAAAAAAAGCTCTGCAGCCCCTCCCCACCTCCTCTGCTCCCATCTCTATTCTTTGCCCTAACCTCTTTTCACATATACATGCGCACACACGTAAACATGCACATTCCTACCACTTCCATCATACATCCTGTTGCACCCCACCCATTTGACTATCAGCACATGTCTCTGGGTCAACAGTAGTAGGACATAGAAAACTACCCCGTATTCTCACCAACAAAAAGCCTCATGTTTCCTTCACCACTTCTAATAACCCCCCCCCCCCCCCCCCCCCCCTTCCTCCCCCATCCACACCAGCACTCCCTCCTTGGTGACCAACCCTCCATCTGTGCAATAATAAGGAGAGGCAGATATATACAGATTCTGCATTAAGTCACTTTGAAATAAAGAATCACTGGCAACAAACCAACTCAAAAAAAAAAAAAAAAGAAAAAAAAAAAAGTGAGGGAAACACAACATCAAAAGCACCACTCTCCTACCCTCTATGTGACAATGCCCTTCAGAAGATACCTGACCACTACCAAACAAACCTCAACTCCAAATAAATGCCCACGAAAAAAGAAGAGACTCAAATGAAAGACCATAGTAAGGAAACAAAGCAAACAAATTCTTAATATGGACAGTTTTGCTAGTAAGACAAGAAAAGAGGCAAACGAGCTCCAAGTATGGACATATTTCCTAGTGTACTTCCACAATATCAATGAAGAAGAATGCCTCCACGCCTAAGACTACTGAGACTTGTACCCATGAAAAAGGCACGTGTTTATAAACCAAGAACAGAAGGACACAGAAATGTGGGACGATACATCCATAACAGAATAAGAATTGCTATGTTCAGGGAGGTGAAACAGATATGCAGAAAAAGCTTTCTCATGGACCAAGTTCCCTGTGTAAGACAAAATACAGCACAGCCGGATTGGTCGAAGCTGTCCAACCAAATAAAGTTTACAAAAACAAGAAGGGAATACTACACGGACGAACAGCTCTCACTTCACACTTTAATGTGATCAATGGCAATGTCAATACAGAGCAGAAGTGCATCTAGGGGAATGCGATGTTGTTGTTTTTTTTTTTTAAATAAAAAAAAAGGCTATTCAAGTGTATCAATGTAGTTTTCACACTCTGTGCATTCCAATATAGTGTAGACAAACAATGTTCTCCCCAGCATGGTCCATATTTTGCAGCGACTATTGAAGCGAGGACTGAGCGGCCTAACACCACTTAGGACAGGGGACTGAAGCACACTGCGGACAGGAAAGGTGAGACTGGAAGGCACACTGCGGCCTTGTTGCAAAAGATCAAGGATGGCGGCACCAAATTATCATGTAACTGCTATCGTCATCCATCCATTTTACAATTCACACCATAAACACGTCATGTCACTGTCCACCATGCAGACGACAGGGACTGGAGACACTGCTTCACTCTCATGTCACTGACACATCACACCGCCCTTTGCATGTCAGCCCATCCTCCGGCCCATGCATCTCAAGTCTGTCAGCTCTCTGTCATGTCTTCCTGAAACGTCAGCAAATGTCACTCAGGTCATCAGCTCTTCGGCCTTTCACGTTGTCCCCAGGAGATTTGATTTACTTCTGTGAAGTGCTCCTAACACTTGCCACAACCCCCATCCTTATGATTTTTTTTTTCTTATTCTGTGAGGTTCTTTGTTAATTAATTGCCAGTCTTTTTCTTTTTCTTACTTGAATCTGACTTGAGTCCACAGTAGCTGTTGGCTTTCTCTCCATCTTTACAACTGTATGTGGACAAAGAAAAATAACCATGAAAGGGTTATTACTGTTGTCAATCTTGGTGACTCCTTTTCAGGTAACTCCCAGAGGCGTTGCCCTGTGACTCTTTTTCAAAACAGATCCCAGCATGCAGGGATATCATTTACCGCAGTGATAGTTGAGTGTGAGACCAAAGCGAGAGTCGAGTCTGAACTTCACATATCCTACAATAGAAAAGAACATCATGACAGTGGTTATTTCAGAGGGGACTTGATGAAAGAAATTATTCTATATATCATCATCATATACCGTTGCATGTATAAGGCTGCCAAAAACCCGAAAGTTGTCAGCTTTTCTTTAGTACCTTCACTATGTCTGCCTCCCAGAATCTAATGCAGTTTCAGCTTTCTGAAAACATTGATAGAGATTGCTGTATGTAACAGAGGCTGTTCAACTTTCCACCAGAGAATGAAGGGACTTGCTTGCTTGTCTCCCTTTATATGCTTGTCATCTAATCACATGAAAATAAAAAGCTGTCTACACAAAGCACAAAGCAACTAAAAAAAAAATGGAAAAAAGCAGCTGTAAAATAAAAGAATACATCTGATCTTTGTCTCTTGCACCAGTAAAAAAAAAGTCCTTGAGGGGTCCACAAATGCAACTGTTGGAAGGTCACGTCCCTGCAGTTCTTGAAAGCCTGTCAATATGAATATTGAGAGGTCAGATCAGCCGATGCTGTTATGGAGTCTGTCAATAGTGAGGTCAGTCAGCACAGTCCCAGCGGTGAAGTGAAGCGAACGAGCGGGGCCCCGGCCAATCAGTCGGTGCGGTCTTTGTTGTCACGCCAGATGACATAGTTGAGCGCAGTGGCCAGGCTGACCCAGCTCAGGTACGGTACCAGCAGACCTGCCGCCACCTTGTTGACGGGGTAGAAGGTCACGATGGTGCCTGCAATAGCTCCCCACAGCACCACAATGTCCACCAGACCCTGAAACCCACACAGCCAATGGGTTGGCTTCTGTCACCCACATAGACAATGGGTTAACTTCTGTCACCCACATAGACAATGGATTAACCTCTGTCACCAACAAGACAATGATTTACCTTTGTCACCCACACAGACAATGATTTCACCTCTGTCACCCACACAGACAATGGGTTAACTTCTGTCACCCACACAGACAATGATTTAACCTCTGTCACCAACACAGACAATGACTTAACCTCTGTCACCCACACAGCCAATGGGTTAACTTTTGTCACCCACACAGACAATGCATTAGCTTCTGTTATCCACAGAGCCAATGGCTTAACCTCTGTCACCCACACAGACTATGGCTTAACCTCTGTCACCCACAGAGCCAGTGGGTTAACCTCTGTCACCCACACAGCCAACGAGACAATGTCAATCGCCCACATGGCCAATGGGTTAACCTCTATCACCCACACAGCTGATGGGATAACCACCATCATTCAAAACAGCCAATGGGTTAACTCTCAGTTTTTTTTGTTGGTGTTGAGTTTTCCATGTTTTTTTGGAACTATAACTAAGCAACAATATCAAAATTTCTCTAACTAATTTTTTTTTCTTGGTAAATGCCTTTGTTTAGGTTTGAAAAACTATTCCATTAATAACAAAAAAATGATTTCAGATGTGATAATTTCCACATAAAAAATTAAAATCACTGGTGACTGAAAACCCAAGGGAAAAAAAACTGTAGGGAGTTACCTTCTGTCACCAACACAGACAGTGGATTAACCTCCATCAACATCACAGCTGATGCATTAGTCCATAAGCGGATAAGGAAACATAACCATGAATAGGCCATTACCACTGCTGGCAACACACGTTTCATTTCCAGACATCTCCTGAGGCCTTGTTTCCCTGTATCTGTTTCAAGACCGACTCCTGCAGGGATATCTTTCTGACAGTATAGCAGTGTTTACTGTGCTGATACTTGAGTGGATTCAACAAAGAGTCGGGTCTGCACTTCACATAACAAACAAGTGAGCTAGAAAGAACTGCTCGACAGTGCTGATTCAAAGATGATCACTGTAACCAGACCTGCCAACCCCCTGACAGACTTGTGAGGAATAATTTCTAACAAGCAGAGAGGAATCTGTGAAAACAGAGAGGAATCTGTACACTTGGCATCACACCCTACACCTAAAAAAAAACAAAACTTTCTTTTGCAGTTCCTAACACTTTATTTTCTTCTTCTTTTTTGTAACACTAAAATAAAAAGCCTTTTTTTTTTTTTTTTTTTTTGGTGTCTGCTACATTTTCTTCTCATTTCTGTTGTAGTCTCTACACCACTATGACCTCTGAGTATGGTAGCCATGGGCCCTCTCTCTCTCTCTCTCTCTCTCTCTCTAATATATATATATATATATATATATATATATATATATATATATATATATATATATATATATATATGTGTGTGTGTGTGTGTGTGTGTGTGTGTGTGTGTGTGTGAAAGTGTGTGTGCACTCTTAAAAGAAGCTTATTGTTTTGTAGGTTTTTTTTTTTTTTTTTTGTTTTTTATTGCTTTTCTGCGATAAAGTGTTACTCATTTTACTTTTGAAGCATGGCCCATCTTCTTACTTTAGGACTGTCAATGTCTTTGCCCACAAACATTGAAAGTCAATCTGTTTTATGCCAAGAATTGTTCTGTAAAAATTTTGAGGTCCAAGAGACAGACTGTACATCCAGCATGGTGTATACTGAGATTGGATCAAACAATGCACAAATATTTTCCAGTGTACCCTGAGCAAAACTTCTGTCAATTTTTTTTTCTTTCTTTGGCTCAGGACAACGCAAATCAGATTCATACTTAAGAACAATTGGGACAGCAAATAAGTAAAACAATGGGCAATCACAAAAGCTTTTTTTTCACCGCCTATCAAACTTTTTTTTTTTGTTCAAGCAGGGCAGAGGAATCAAGTGAACCCCAGTGGGATGAATTTCCACCAAAAAGCGTTGGAAACGTTGGCAGGTGTCAGTAATTATAATCATCATACGTCCGTGGATGCATAAAGCCACCAATTTTTTTTTGAAAAAAGCAACTTTTTCATTGTTTCATTTCACTACTCCCAAACTGCACAGCAATTTCAGCTTTTCAAAAACAAAGCAAGGCTGCTCTAGTTCCATGCTCTTGTTACATGTGGCTTTTCAGTCTGCAAAGGGCCATAACTTGACTACAACACATGTAAGTAGGAAGACAACCGTGGCTTGCTCATTTTTCTCTCCTTGTATGCTTGGGTTGACCTCCGTCACCTGCATGTTGATTTCAATCCAAAAATAAGTGATAAGCAAAAGGGCATGGAGTTTGGGGGGTTGATAATGTGAGGCATTTGTGGAGAGGAAGGAGGAGGGATGAAGGGAATGGTAGCATGTGAAAAGCTCTTCTTTTTTGAACTAATATATGTGATGGGGAAAAAAAATAATCCAAAGTAAAGCTGACCCTGATCAAATGCCATGTAACAAATCAATTCTTCATAAACTGCCATCATTTTCAAACTAATCAAATGCCCTGTAACAAATCAATTCTTCATAAACTGCCATCATTTTCAAACTAATCAAATGCCCTGTAACAAATCAATTCTTCATAAATTGCCATCATTTTCAAACTAATCAAATCTTAATTATCATAAATTGCCATCATTTTCAAACTAATCAAATCTTCATTAATCACTATCATTTTAAAACTATCAGGCAATATTTTTTTTTTCTGTGACAAAATCTGACTGGGTTGTTTGGTAATCCAAAGCAACCTATCCGTAACAAGATCAGTGTGGATACCTAAATGTGCTGTGGGTACAGTGGACACACTAACAGCCACGCCCAGTGTCCCAGCGAACACAGATCAAAACATGGATCTTCCAGTCTCCAAATCAGTCCATGCATGAACAACAGTCTCCAAATCAGTCCATGCATGAACAACAGTCTCCAAATCAGTCCATGCATGAACAACAGCCTGTTCCAACGCAAGGTGCTCAATATCAGATTTGAATTGTAACATAAGGCATTGGAAAGAACAGGCACAAACCTGATTTTTACGGAAAAATTTGCCTCATCCAAACCCAGGGTGTATAAGACTATGGAGCATGCCAGCTAATATAATGACTGTATACTCATGCCAACGATTCTACTGGTGGGGCAAAAATTAATTACTGTGTCAGACTTACACCGAAAAAAAAAAAAATCTGTATATAATGGTAAAAATCAAAATAATGAAACATATATCTTTGTGAAAGATATCTATTATCAACAGCAAAATATGACCAAGCAAGACTGTGTGCATAAAAGATTAGAACAGAGATGGTGCTGGACATGAGTCATGGCCATATTCATGTGTGTAGAACTTGAGCAAATGTGCTGTTCTTGTCGTTATTGTTGCGATTTCATACAAATGAGCGAACAGGGAAAATCAAGGGAGAAAAGTGGCAGTACTGAGTTAACCCACAAGGATATACCATCACAAGCTGGTAATTAACACATCACAAGCTTATCAAACAGACCATATGGAAACTCAATTAGGTAATCACAGGCTGGTAATTAACACATCATGAGCTTATCAATCAGACAACAGACTAAAACCAGTCAAATCAAAATCCACCTCACTGTCCTTTAACCCATACATATCACAATCACCATAAACACATATGAGATTAACAAAAAAAAGAAAAACCCATAACAAAAATAACCGTTACATGTTAGTATAAATAACTAAACATTGTTTTATCAGTATACCCTGAATACAATAAAATGTAAAAAAAAAAAACAAAAAGAAAGAAGAAATATGTCTCATATCCTAGGATTAATAATAAACAGAAAGATCAAAGCAAAAAATCCTAAGATCTGGAATCGATTCAAAGACAAACTTACACCATTTATTCCTGTGTGCATATGCACATACTATCGCAGCTCCCTACCCCACCTATTCCCACCCTCCCACTCCCCTACATTAACACAGACATCCCACGTGCCCTCATATGTCTGCACACACACACACACAGACACACACACGCACACACACACACACACACACACACACACACACACACTCTTCTGGTGGTGAGGCTCTGAAGGTACCATGTCAGGCTACTTTAGGAAGTTGGTGGAAAGCTAGCTTGCTAGATCTGGGGAGCCATAACTGGTGTGATACACAGCTGTTTCCCTGACTGTAAAACTTGCTGCTGAGACTGAAGGAGTAATGGTTACAACATTGTAGTAGAAAGCTCATGTATTTGATAAAAAAAACAACAACCAACGAACCCTCATGTATTAGCTTCCCTTGAGGGTGACATAACAAACAATAACATCTTTATCTTTATTATTTTTATCTGTGTGCATATCTGAAAGCCATGCTTCAGCACACACACACACACACACACACACACACACACACACACACACAAATTCAGTTATCTTTATCTGTGTGCATATCTGAAAGCCATGCTTCAGCACACACACACACACACACACACACACACACACACACACACACACACACACACAAACACACACACACACACACACACACAAATTCAGTTTAAAAGCAGGACAGGTAACACGATCAGCATCTGTCCACTATTTCATACAAGATTATTTTCATATCAGAAGAGTGGGTAACAGTTACCACATTGTTGGAAAAAAAAGCTCTTGTATTTGAAAAAAAAAAAATTGACAAGAAAAAAAAAAAACTCATGTATTTGAGTGCCTTTAAGCCGTCAGCTGACGTCGTAGTAAAAATGTACTCCCAGTGCCTATGGGCCGTCCACTGACGTCATGCATTTTTCTTGAATTTTCATTCGTTACTATTCCTATCAAAGACTGAAATAGAGTGTGCGTAGTAAGCCTTATAAGTCTGCAGTATTAAAATGATATGCAAATGACCACACGTGAGGGGAAAGACCATTTTTCCTCATCACTGACTGGATGACCAGTCAGCGCTTTGTCTCGCTTGCAAAGATGGCGGCGCAACCTTCGACGAGCATAGCGACCAAATCAACGTACTTACACAGCTGAGCGGGCTCTGCTAATCATTTTTGACAAAGATAATAATCTTTTATTCAGCGACTCACTCGAGCATGAAGGTGAGATGATGATAGTGATGGAATTGCCGACCATATTCGTCAGTTATTGAGTCGTGCTGTGCGATCTCAAGAGTATCTTCAGCTGACTGGTTACCAACGTCGAATGAGCTAGCCTAGTGTGTACTCTGCACTGTGTGCGAGTAGCCAGCCACGTGTTAGTCAGCGCGAGAGGGGAGCGGCCTGCTCGCGCGCGTGACACGGGCAGCAGGAAAGGTAGGGGAAGAGGAGGAGTGAAAGAGAGGGTTGAAGTCCAGCAAGGGGGCGTGTGAGGGGAGGGGGGCGGTCGTGGACTGACCTGTCTGCATGAGGTGTGAGCATCTGGATAGACTTCTAGACTGTTTTACTTTCATTTACAGGTGTAGTGTGACAATACAAACTTTATTTTCAACTTTTTTGCTTTGTGTTCTTTTTTTTGGATGTGAAGCTGTAGTGGTAAATACATGTTTTTTGATCGTGCAAAAAAATCTATCCAAATCTAATTGCCTAAATTTTTTTATGATCAAAATTAAAACAAAAGAAGCCCAGATTCAAAATCTCCATTCAATTTCCTTCAAAATCATACATATTTCATTTTTATATCTTTTGTAGTTTCTGAGCTAGAATTTTTTGTTAATTATTACCCCCAAATCATTCATAATGAATGATGCATAAATGATGGTGAACAGGATGATTCTCTATGTGCCTGGGTCAGCCGTTAAGTCTGCAAGATATCTGATCCTCTCATTTTCTTGGTTTTGTTCTTTCTTTTGTTTTGTTTTGGTTTTTTTGTTCTTTCTTCAATGCGCTACTTCACTAGCCTTCACTGACCTGTGATCAAGACTTGTCTGGTAGGCCACCCCTCATAAATCAGGCTAATGAGGGGTGGCCTACCCGACAAGTCTTGATCACAGGTCAGTGAAGGCTAGTGAAGAAGCGCGTTGAAGAAAGAACACAAAAACAAAAAAAAAAAAAAAAAAAAAAAACAAAAAGAAAGAACAAAACCAAGAAAATGAGATGCAGTAATTTCTTCATGGCCAAAGTCATTGGACTATCAAAATGCAATATCTGATCCTACGTCAGATTTATCCAACAGCCCTAGCAGCCCCTGAAGAGTTTGTGCAGGAAAGTTCTAGGTTGAGGCTTTCAAACTAAAGTCCTACAGGGTCACCTTTCACCAGCATCCACATCGAACTCTGGCCCTGTGAAGGCACCAGTCACCTCAATTTACCTCTAACCTACTTCAACCTCAGACCTTTATATGCACCAATCCCTGTAATTCACCCTTCACCCACTTAAAACTCAGGCTTTTAACTCTCAACAGTTTTTGCATTTTGCATGATGGATGTTCTTTTTTTCGTAACACTCTACGGATTATTTCTAAAATAATATTTTTGTGATGAATGTGTCTATTTTGGGTTTTTTAGGTGATATATTGCTTCAGATAACAAAAATATTGTTTTAATTACCATACTTCCAAGAAAAAACCATCGATCACTGGTGAACGAAATTCAACAGAAAGAACTGAAGAGAGTTAAAGGTATCAGTTACCATAATTCACCTCCAGCCTGCTTCAACCTCTTGGCCAACTGGCCAACCTAATTCATCCCTCGCCTACTTCAGACTCTTCACTCTAAAAGATACCATTGACTATAACTCACCTCCCACCCACTTCAAATTTCTTTGCTTTAAAAGGAACCAATCACCCTAATTCACCACTCACCCACTTCAAACTCCTCGCCCCAAAGAAGATAGGGGTCCAGGCCCAGTTCAGGGCAAGCTGGGTGCCAAACACTGCCAGGGGGAGCTTGGCATCGCCCTCAAAGCCGCCTCCGTCCCGCCAGACCAGGTAGGAGGCAAAGCCCATGGAGCTGTAAAGGACCGTCCACACGGGGCCAAAGGCACGGTTCGGGGGACGCCAGTCCGGCTTCTTCAGATGCTGCATGACATAAGAATCACCTTAGTGTCATTACAAGTCTGAGAATTATCTGATATCACATACTCCCTTACATGGTTCTTCCCGTAACACCAGTACATAAGACATTCACTAAGATCTACTCACAGGTACTTCAATATTGATCATGAAATCTGTGTGTGAGATATTCACTATGATCTATAGACACAATGCCATTTACAGTTTTCATAACTTTCATCATTAAAGCAAAGCCTATTATATACTGGGCTTTTTCAGGGCTGTCAGCTTGTTTCAAAAGAAAAAAAAAAAAAAAGTCATATCCTGTTAATGAGAAGAAAAAAAGGTCACATTCTGTAAGTAACAAATGATGAAGACGATATTTGTAATGTACAATAATGATGTGTAGCTAAACTAAAGGTCACATCCTGAAAGGAACAAACGATGAAGACAATATTTGTAATGTACAATAATAATGTGGTAGCTAAACTAAAGGTCACATCCTGTAAGGAACAAACGATGAAGACAATATTCGTAATGTGCAATAATAATGTGATAGCTAAACTATTGACATATAGAAGGCAGATATGACAATGCTATACTGTGTAGGTCAGCATTACGTTTCATGCATCACTCACAGACAGAAAAAAAAATATATATATATATATATATATATATATATCATTATCATTATTAATGAAAAATATATCAGTGCAACAAAAGTAAATAAAAATAGAAAGAAAAAAAAATATATATATATATATATACATATCAATATTATTAGCATTATTGATGAAAAAAACTTTTAACGCAACAAAAGTAAATAAAACGGCCATATGGGCAAACCAACAATGTAGAGTCGATGAATGACAGTGTTTTAAATCACACAGAAATGGGGGTATAACACCCTTTGAAGCTGAAACAATCAAACAGACAAAAATCATGAAATGGATTAGATTACATATTATGTTTATTTCTTGGATGTCTAATCTCATACTGATGTTTCGTTGCGGAGATCTTCTGTTTGAACATTTCATCAGTTGTATCAGACTCACAACACTAAACCATTCCTTCTCCTCCCCCTCCCCCTTTCTGCCACAGACATTTTTTTTTCTGTCAGTCATTCAATCAACAATCAATAAACAATACAATTCATAGACAATGATTATTAAAATCAGTCTCTAATATTGCCTACTGTCTGTATCAACGTATACCAGACTATCACCTCAAATAAACAGACTAACAGTAACAGAACTGTTGGCTACATCGAACACATTCATCACACATAAAATACCATGTAAGTTGATCGACCTACTGGCACAGTATCACGATTTGTGTAATGTTATGAAATATTTTGCACTGACCTCATACCAGTCTGGTATTGCCCTCCGGGTCAGAAATCCCCCAGCGATACCTCCCAGGTTGGGCAGTACAATGGCAAAAGCTGGTGCAACGTAGTCCGACATCTGCATCATGGTTCAGTTCATTTAGTTTATGGCCCAGATCAGCATTATGAAAATATCATTCATGCTCAACTTGACCAAAAAACGACTCAAATTTTTCATGTGTTTCATGAAGACAGTCTGAAAGACCCTTTATTGTGAAGCTTAAATATTTTCATTCTTCCGTGACACAATGTATATCACCTGTGTGCTGTGCAAGAAGATGGAAAAACTGATCTGTGAGAAAATGATAGCGCACCTACAAGACAACAATTTACTCAGTAGATGGCAAACACGGTTTCACCAAAGGACGCTTGTGCATAACCCCGCTTCTGGAAACCCTAGACATCTGCTGGACAGAAACCTTAGATGCTGGAGGTGGCATTGATGCCATACACATGGATTTCACGAAGGCTTTTGACTGCGTCCCATACCGCGCAGACTCATATAAAAAGGTCGGGGCCCATGGAATAAAGGATAAAGTCCTTCAATGGATCCAAGATTTCATGACCAACAGAGTGCAGTGCATCAATATCAATGGAACAAAGTCAGGCCAAGCAGAGGTGACCAGTGGCATCCCACAGGGCAGTGTGTTGGGGCCTGTTCTTTTCTCTGTTGTACATCAACGATTTGCCCCAACACGTCTGGAGTCATGTTGAACTTTTTGCTGATGATACAAAAATCTTTGCCTGAAACAACAGTGATGCACAGGAAACTCATCATGAAGATCTCAACCGACTCCAGAAGTGGTCAACCGATTGGCAGTTAAAGTTCCACCCTCAAAAAATGCAGTGTGATTAAGCTTGGTAACCGCAAAACAGAGCCAACATACTGTATGAACAGCAAAAACTCTCAGGGTGAGGACTGCACTGTCAGACTGGAAGAGAGTGAAGTAGAGAGAGACTTGGGAGTGAGTGTTGGTGGACAAGGACCTTAGTTTCAACAACTATGTGGCACAAGCAACAGTAAAGGCTAAATAGGATCCTTGGGGTCATCAGAAAGTCCTTTGATCACCTTACACCAGAAACCTTTGTCCAACTCTATAAGTCCCTTGTGAGGCCAATCCTTGAGTGTGGTCATGCTGTATAGCAGCCAAGATTTAAAACCCTGTGTGCTGAACTGGAGGATGTTCAAAGGCGAGCAACAAAACTCATTGGCCCCCTGAAAGAAAAATCATATCCAGAGCACCTTGCAGCACTAAAACTGCCAAGCCTGGAACACCGCAGAAATAGAGGCGACATGATTGACACTTTTATGTTTGTACAGGGCTTATATGACACAGACAGACCACAACTCCAGTTCTACCAAGGTAGAGACACTAGAGGGAACTCTCTAAAACTTGAGAAAAGACATTGCAGACTGAACATGGGTTCCAGTTTCTTCGTGCAGGGTGGTGTCCACACGGAACAGTCTTCCTGATCATGTGGTGACGGCCCCGAGCATTTGTGCTTTCAAAAGTAGACTGCATGTCCATTGGGAAAGTCTGCCAAGCAAATTTGACCCCAATTGTTATCACTAGACTGCTTTGGCCATGCCACGCACACAAGTCTAGTTTTGAACAGGAGTGGTGAACAGGCCTTGTAAAAAGGCCTCTAATCCCCAATATATCAAATATCACGTATCAAGTGTCATATAATTGTTACACGCACACTACTGCTACTACTACTACTACGGCTACTACTGCTGCTTCTTCTCCTTCCTTATAATAAAGTACTTCCTTCCTTCCGTCCTTTCATCTGTATTGTGTGACCACAGTCACTGTTGTTCTTCTCTGTCGCTTTATCATAATAAACCTATATCCAGTAAATTTGGCAACAGGCAAAAGTGAACTTAGGATCCTGACTCCGTCCTTCTGCACTTGCACCCCCACACCGTTTCGTTCACGTCTGATGTAATGCAGATACAGTTATAACTTGTGCGCAAGAGACAGGCATAATCATGCAAACCGGAAAACGATTCGTAAAAAGAATAGTCTTCTAAACGATCTAGCAGATTTACAGGATTTTGCTGTCCTGAACAGAAGAACATTCGATGCTTACCTTTGAACTGCCCTTCCTCGTTTGTTCCGTAACACGCCGTCTGCTAACCTCGACCGGCTATGGAAGCACTTGATTTAAAACTAGCGGCTGACTTGCATCGTACGGAATATTCCCACGAGAAAAATCAAGCTTCAGGTGTTATTTTACATAACAAAAGGAAAAGGTATCCCCTGCTTCCATAGTGAAACACTTTTATGCTGATGACTGTAAATTGAATACTGCTTGCCTATTTATAAGATAACGATAATGGATAACGATGATCAGCCTGTTAATTGAGGATACTATACGGATGGATACTTGTGGTGCTTAATCTACAATTAAACCTACGCTTGTTTCAAAGCAGGGTGACTGCAGGCTGAAACTGACAAAAATATACTTTGCCGCCGAACAAAAGAAACAAATGTAAAGATAGGTACAACGTGTTTCGACCTCTTTGGTCTTCTTCAGGCAAATCTTAAATAAATGTCAGCGAACCGCCGAGAGAAACGTGGACAAACGAGTCACAAGACAACACACAACGCGTTTCGACCTCTCAGGTCTTCCTCAGGTGAATTAAGACGAACAAAATAACGAAAATGCACTTAGCTTTGATCGCTTCAGATCATCATTTTCGTTATTTTGTTCGTCTTTGTTTCACCTGAGGAAGACCTAAGAGGTCGAAACGCGTTGTGTGTTGTCTTGTGACTCGTTTGTCCACGTTTCTCTGGGTGTTCGCTGACATTTATTTAAGATTTGTTTAGATTTCCGCCTGCAGTCGTTACACTTTGCAACTAGATCTTCTTCAGGCAAGAGAAACAACATTCAAGGCTATGAAAACAAAAGAACAGACAGCGACTGATCTCAAATTGGGCGCAAAATGGATGTGACTACTATTATACTTTTTAGATTCGTTCTTTCTATCTATCTTTGTCATGATCAGTATCCCTCGTCGGTGTTGCTGCTGCTATTGTTCTTGTCCTTATCATCATCTTGAATATTTTTGATTATCCACTCTTCATGGATTGCCTTTTTTCTGTTGTGATGTACGTTAACTTGAAATGGCATCCATGTGGATAGGAATTCTGTCCCAATCCAGAAATCTATCATGTTGTGCTTCCTCTAAACTTTGCTGGACAGTTTTGCTCGATCTCACGGTTCTTACAATCAAATCGCAATTCCGCTGCTACTGCCCCTCCCCTTCCCCACCGCTATAATTCGTATGGAACCCGCCACTTGTTTAATCATGCTCAGCCACAGCAGACCGACGACCTCTGCTGTTTGTGTCTGGCCGAGGCTATCCGACGTGTTTGCCCACGAAATGCACGCGGTGATATCTCTTAATTAAGTGCTACAGCCTAGACGCGCAAGATGATGGCTGGAAAAGCGTGGTATACAGGGAATAGGTGGGGCGGAACAGAAACGGACTCGCGCAATCCAAGTGAACAGTGCTCCGTCACGTTTTGTTATTACATCGTATCATAGAGGCACTAAAGGCTTGAAGCCTTTAGCCCACAAAAAATATTTGCTTCTGGATTAACAATTTATCAGATTTCATGTTATCGCCCGGGAACTAACAGGCTTTTGTGTACTGATTTTGACTTTAGACCTCCATATTCGAGGAGTAGGGCTTGTCGCGGTCAAATTCGTTGCTACCAGCAACGTCATTTTTGGCTAAGTTGGTGTACCAGCAACGGATTTGTCCGAGCAACGAATTTGACCGCTACAGGCCTACATCTGCATCTTGCAATCCTTATCATCGTGATTTTTAAATGCCTTCAGTGACGATGCATTAAGAGCGTCATTAAATGACTTTCATGCAGAGTTTACTTTATTAATCAGAAGAAAGTAAAAGGCTTTGAGCAAAACGAGTGTTAATGAGAGAGAGAGAGAGAGAGAGAGAGAGAGAGATCGTGTCCTTTTTTTTAACACAAACTGTGAGGAAGTCATGGTCATGCAAGTTGCAAAAGACCTTATATTCTTCAGCAACATCAAATTTCTCATATTCTTAGTGTCTTTCACATCAGCAATTTTCCAATTGTGAATATCCGCTAAGCACCCTCAATCAAGTCAATGTAGTGTACGTTCGACGATGTTAAAAAAAAAATTGTAGGCCTACTCATGCCGTAGCAAAGGAATAATGAGTTATCTGTTAACGTCCTGAACAGGATGATAGCGGTTCGACTAGCTTTTTTAAAGTCCATCATTTATATGAGGTTCCAGCGTCAAAGATGGGCCAATAACAGAACCAAGGCCCTGCTCTGCACGAGTACTTTCGAGCACCCTTTCATTTTTTTCCACCTTTCATATACTCAGTATACATGGAATTCGTTTGTTCAGTTTTTTTTTTTTTTTTTTTTTTTTTTTTTGGGTGTGTGTGTGTTTTTTTTTTTGTTTCCCCTCTAAATGCATCACTTTTCATTTCTGAACATTAAATTTCATAAGCCAACTGTCTGACTATGTAACAAGTGAGTCAATACACCTCTGAACTCTATCTCAGTTTGTATTCAACACTGCCATCAACAGCGAAATCACAGTCTATTATACACTCTCAGCCAAATCGTTTATAAATTACATGAACTGAATGGAACCAATAACTCTTCCCATTGAGAAACCACCAGCCATAGTCATCTTATCAGCACAAAAACCATTGACATTCACATACTGAGTGCGGATACTTAAAGAATCTGACGTCCAAGCAATGGGGTTATTGCCAACATCATGTCCCTTCATTTTAACTAGAAGTCGTGAGTGTGAATGCGTTGACTTCTTCCATATCGCAGTGTATAGCCACACGGCCACACACCTTCACGGTCACAGCCACATGTTACTTTCTGTGCCACATCAACACACTTGTGTTGCATCCACACGCCTCTGTCACAACCACGCCTTCTCTGTCACAGCCCATACACTTTCTGTGTCACATCTACACACCTTCTATGTCACATCCACTATGCGTTCGGTGTCACATTCACACTTTTTATTTTTTCTGTTAGATCCACATACCCCCTGAGTCAGATCCACATGCTTTCTGTATTACATCCGTACACTTTCTCTGTCACATCCAAACAACTTACTTGTCATATCCACGTGCCTTCTGTGTCACATCAACACCTTCTCTGTCACATTTACGCACCTTCTGTGATGATCCATAGGCCTACACATCCTCCGTCACACCCACACGCCTTCACTGTCATATCAACACACTTTCTCTGTCGGCCACATGCTTCTGTCACAGTCACACACCATCTCTGTCACAGTCACACTCTCCGTCACATAGATACACACCTGTGTCATATCCACATGCCTTTTCTGTCACATTCACACACCTGTATCGCATGTACTGTAACATCCACACATCTTTTCTATTAGCCATGCACGCTCCCCCCCCCCCCCCCCTCTCTCTCTCTCTCTCTCTCTCTCTCTCTGTTGCATCAACACGCCTTCTCTGCTACCCATACGTTTTCTCGATCACATTCACACACCTCCCCCCACTATTCGCCCCATCTGCGTCAGGGAGAACAAGGGAGGCTGTTCATCCTAGCTTACAAAATGTCGCCACGCTACTTTCCCTTGCATGTGAGAAGCGACTGATCAGAGATATGATGCCAAAATTTGAGGAGGGAGCTGGCGTGGGGGGAGGGAGGATGAGAAGGGGGAGAGAGCTAGGGATCGCTTACGTTGGTGAATTGGTAACATCCTATTCACTGGTTGTTATGAGGTACAATCTGTTGACAATGCCTTTTTTTTTTTTTTTTTTTTTTTTTTTTTAAACAAGGCATAGGTCAGTTACTTTGAGGTTTAATGTCCACACTCTCTCCTACGTGGATGTCGTTTGTCTTGGGCACCTCCAATCTGACAGTACTGATAGAAAATGCTGCTGGAAAGTGATTCCATTCTTCCGATA
>JADBJO010000050.1:1275000-1280000 GCA_016801955.1 Conus betulinus | reverse complement strand
TACTTACGCAGCCCTGATATGACCACTGTGGTCGGCTTAACCACAAAAAACAAGCTACTTTGACAAAGCAACATAACATGACCCCTTCAGCGTTCGTACATCCACCATTTTTCCCGTCATGCAACACACACACACACACACACACACACACACAGAGGAATCATACACGAACGAAGCTATCCTTCAAGTTTGATCCGCCCATTAGTTTAAAGAAGGACAGGGGAGGTTACCTCGAGGTCATGCCAGTGACCTTCGCGAGATGCCGTTGGAACAAAGCCGAACTTGAACGAGATAAAGTGAAGTGGGAAAGAGGCTGAAGAAGGCGGAAGGAAGATATTGATTGAGGATTGTCCGGCAAGTCCAGCACAAAAGGAAGGAAATGGCAGCGCGCGGGGATGACACTTGGCTGTCCAGCTGTTTCATGGAGTCCAGTGCCAGACTCTCTCCTGTAACGGAACAGCGCCACGGCATCTTACTCATCCTGAAATCATGTGACGGGAATGTTATTTATCATAAAATAATGTCGCTTATTCTCTATCCATCATGGTCAAAACGGTGTACCAGTATTTTTCAACCATCATCAAACAGTGTTACTGCTAACTTCCATGAAATGCAATACACCACCAGCCTACTGACCGCGAAATGCTAGCCCAGTCTACTTTCTTCCCCACAAAATGGCGTCGCTAATTCTTGTTTATGTTGAGTGGTGCCACAATTTTATTGCCCTTTATAGTGTTACAAAAAGTGTCTCGTTTAATCACCGTTAAGGTAGTGTGTTTTACGGCCACTTAACCATGTTGCAAACGGCACAAATGTCACTACTGGTGTGTGTAAGTCACCTCATCTCAAGTTACAACCAGCTCGTATATCGTATGTAAAGTCTCAAGTTACAACCAGCTCGTATATCGTAAGTAAAGTCTCAAGTGACAAGCTGCTCGTACATCGTAAGTAAAGTGGGCATGACAGCCATATCTACTATGCAAAAAACTCCATTGTCACAAACTAAACAGCTCGAATATTGCAATTAGCATGTAGGCTACATGACCGCACCATCTGCCATGCGAAAGCTCAATTGTTGTCACAAAACTAAAACAGCTCGAATATTGTAGGTAGCATGCGCATGACAGCCTCGTAAAAGCTCTGTTTTCACAAACAACTCGAATATCATATGCATTATGTGCATGACAGCACTTTCTGCCATTTAAAGCTCAGTAGTCGAAAACTAAACAGCTCGAATATCGTAAGTAGTGTGTGCATTACAGGCACATACGTCATAACTTCCGTGCGCGTTACAGCCACCTTCTCTATCAGGTGACGAACTGATCGCATTTCGTCATCAGCATGTGTTACAGACAGCTCACCTAGCAAGCTTCAAACAGCGCACATGTCATAGCTAATGTGTGTGTATTACAGCAACATCGTCTACCATTTCAGGAACAGTTCACATGTCGTCACTATTTTTTGTGCATGGAAGCCGCGTCATCTGCTATGCTACAGGTCATCTACTGTCTGTTACCTTCATCTCATCTTCTGTGTTACCGCAGCTCGTATACTCTCTCTCTCTCTCTCTCTCTCTCTCTCTCTCTCTTGCTCTGAACCCTAGCACCCTAGGACGTCACTGTCATATTATTCACAATGTCGTAATGTCACTCTTGTATTTCTCGTATGATGATCAACGGCGTCAAACCTGACCAGAGGGTGCAGAACTGCAGACTCAGCTTTGGGGCAGGCGTCAAGACCTCGAGCAGACTGTGCGATTCATTGTGGCGACAGAATTGAAGAACTGACGCAGCTAATACAATTGACCACACAAAGAGAGAAGAAGAAGAAGAAGAAGAAGAACAACAACAACAACAACAACAAAAACAACAACAACAACAACAACAGAAGAAGAAGAACAACAACAACAACAACAACAACAACAAGAACAAGAACAAACACAAGAACAAGAAGATGAACACAATTTCTCGCTTGACATACTTTACTCCTAAGTAAGTATCGAAGCTGCGCCGCGTCCTCTAAACAGGCGAAACGTTTGTTTGTTTGTTTGTTGTTGTTGTTGTTGTTGTTGTTTGTGAAACGGGGGTGAACCTCTGAACTGTGCGGCTGGCTAGCAGATGGTGACGCCCGTTTTACATGAAAACAGCAAACAAGACTGTGACGCCCTACAGACACAGTCTTTGAGCACCCAGATCCTTGTAAAGCGCCGCCGGCAGCAAAGACGTTCATCTCACTGTCCTGGCGTCACTGGGCAGCCCTACATACACACGTCAGTATGATGAACACTTCATTCATGGGTGAGCTGCACCCAAGCCTCGAGGGCTCCATGGCGTGAGACAGATGAGGGAAAGATGAACACGAAGCCACGCGCGCTGGAATAGGTCGATCAGGAACGGTGTTCTGGATTCCAGAGACCTCTTCCTAAAGCTCATTATGTAGTGTTTCAGTATCATGAATTCAGCCAGAGACCTCTTCCTAAAGCTCATTATGTAGTGTTTTTCAGTATCATGAATTCAGCCAGAGACCTCTTCCTAAAGCTCATTATGTAGTGTTTCAGTATCATGAATTCAGCCAGAGACCTCTTCCTAAAGCTCATTATGTAGTGTTTCAGTATCATGAATTCAGCCAGAGACCTCTTCCTAAAGCTCATTATGTAGTGTTTCAGTATCATGAATTCAGCCAGAGACCTCTTCCTAAAGCTCATTATGTAGTGTTTCAGTATCATGAATTCAGCCAGAGACCTCTTCCTAAAGCTCATTATGTAGTGTTTCAGTATCATGAATTCAGCCAGAGACCTCTTCCTAAAGCTCATTATGTAGTGTTTCAGTATCATGAATTCGGTAAGAGTCCTGAAGAGTAGTTATTAGAATATTGAATTTAGACAGAGACCTCTTCCTTAAGCTCTTATGTAGTGTTTTAGCATTATGAATTCAGCCAGAGACCTCTTCCTAAAGCTCAGTGTAGTAGTGTTTCAGTATCATGAATTCGTTTTTTGGAGTCCTCATCCTAAAAAGTAGTTATTAGAATAGTAAATTTAGACCTCTCCCTAAAGCTCTTGTGTAGTGTACTATAAATTCAGCCAGAGACATCTTCCTAAAGAGATCTTGTGTAGTGTTTTAGTATTCTGATTCAGTCAGAAACCTCTTCCAATAGCTCACAGTGTAGTGTTTTAGTATTATGAATTCAGCCAGAGACCTCTTCTGAGACTCATTGTGTAGTGTTTTAGTATTGTTAATTCAATCCGAGACCTCTTCTGAGACTCATTGTGTAGTGTTTTAGTATTGTTAATTCAGTCAGAGACCTCTTCTAAGACTCACTGTGTAGTGTTTCAGTATCCTGAATTCAGCCAGAGACTTCTTCCAAAGGCTCAGTGCGTAACGATTTAGTACTCCGAATTAAGCCAGGGGCCTCCTTCTGCAGCGCATTGTGCAGTGTTTTAGTAAATTCATTTTGACACCTCTTTCTACAGGTCATTGTGTAGTGTTTTAGTATTGTGAATTCGGCCAGAGACCTCTTCTTAAAGCTCAGCGGGTAGTGTTTAGTCTTCTGATTCAGCCAGAGACCTCTTTCTAAAGCTCAACGGGTTGTGTTTTGTTCTGATTCAACCACAGTCCTTTTCCTAAAGCTCTTGAGTAGTGTTTCAGTGTCCTGAATTCAGAGATATCTTCCCACGACTCATTGTGTAGTATTTGAGAATTCTGAAATCAAAGATGCATTCCATCAGCACAGTGTGTGTGACTGAATTCCGAGGCCTCCTCATGCAGAATATTCTGTAATGTTTTTTAAGGAAAATGGACAGGTTCTTGGTGTCATTTTCCGAATATATTTCACGATGAAATTTAAGTAAATATGAAATAAGGCAGGGAACAGTAAACGATAAACAACAAACAAGTAGGGTTAACTCTTGCTCCCACAAGAAAACACAACTCCAAAGGAAAACTTCATGACGAAATTTAGTTGACTGAAGCCAGCATGTTAAGTGTAACCATTTTGAATGTGTAAGTCAGAGGCTGCCTACATAATGAACACCCACAAAGAAGCATTCTCTCAAAGGGAATGGATTCTATTCATGGCACAAATCTATCCCAATATTTGATAGAAAGCTATGTTATTCTTTTCACTATAGAAATAGCCTACCAGCAATGCAAAATCTGCAGAGGATGGTGGCCATGATGTGATTAGAATGATCCCCAAATTTTGTACGCTGTCCAAAAATGAATAAATAAATATAAAATTAATGAATAAGTAAATAAAATAAGGGGATGGAGGTGGGGGAGTTTGCCCAGTAAGAGCGAAGGCGGAGGTAAATCCATCCATCGCCGTTTTTTTTTTGTTTTTTTTCCTTCTTATCTGTTGTTGTTCTTTTCCCAGTTTTCACAGTAACGCCCCATTCCTTGCACATTTGAGTTCGGCGTCGACCTCTGCCGGTGGCATCTGAAGTAACCTCCCTTCCACAATTTCCGGATTGCCAGGAATTTCCTTTCAACTCAACAGCCCCAACGAGAATGACCCCGCAGACGTTCCTTTGACGAAGAAAGACTGCTGCTAAAATTCTTGAGGAAATTCCAGCAGCCCTTGATGTGAACACAGTCTGAGCTTTCGTCGTGGTTCCTTCCCCTTATAAACAGCGTCATCCCCCTGTAGCATCTTTAGGTTTCATCTCTCCCTTGCTGTTGACTTTATTTTCATGTGTCCCCTGCAATGACTATTTTTCATCTTTCCCTTGGGATGACTCTCCATCTATCCCATGTCGTGAAGTCATTCTGCATCTTTCCCCTGCGATGACTTCACTTTCCATCTATCCCATATCGTGAAGTCATTTTCCATCTTTCCCCTGCGATGACTTCACTTTCCATCTGTCCCATGTCGTGAAGTCATTTTCCATATTTCCCCTGCGATGACTTTTGGCTTTACATCTTTACCCTATGGTAACTTTGTCTTTCCTCTGTTGTGACTTCGATTTTCATCAGTCCCCTGTGATGGGCTTTCTTTTCTGTCTT
>JADBJO010000050.1:1250000-1272500 GCA_016801955.1 Conus betulinus | reverse complement strand
GGGGTGGGGGGGGGGGGGGGGGGAGGAATACCAGTCAGACTAAACGAACAGCTTAGAACGAAGTTCGCTTTGACGCTTTTTCATTTAATGACGAGACTGATTATCTTCTTTTTTGTATCAAGATCAATATCGCTTTTATCTGTTATTTTTTTAATACACATTTTATTGCATTTTTTTTAAAGTAAACAATAACACACATATAAATGAAGAAGAAATTGGAGAGGGAAAGATGGAGTGGATGGTGGGGGAAAAGGGGGAAGGGGGCACATACAACAGGGGAGAATCTAAAATTATCATAATCCTAAAATAACAACATCATCAATAGTCATACTAACAGTAATAGCATCACAATAATAACAACGACACCTACAAACAACGACAAGAACAACATGACTATTTCTCCGTTAGTTTGTATGGTATGAACGATGTTGGGACTGGATGTTGGGACTTGCATGATGCGAGACATACTCATTTTACAGCAGACTCTATGAAAACCTTGTTCAGAGAGGTCCCATCCTGATGTGATCTTTGAATTTCTGAAAGATATCAACATTAACCTAAGATTTTTTTTTCTTTTTACAGAACAAAGATCTTTTAACGAAATGTCTGGTGTGTTTTTAGAAGATGTATTTTCATGTGTTTTGTGATATTTTTTTCTCTCTCCAAAATGTGACCTGAGAGCTGTCTTCAACACGGTGACAGCCTTGATAGGCCCTCTGCGGTCGGCTGGTCTATAAGCAACATTAACTCTCTTTCTCTCCCTTACTGGAAATGAAAATGTGTTCTCTGTTTTTCTTTGCAACGTCAAACCTCTAAGCTACTTCAACGAAGTGCAGTTTACAGTTGCCACGGACAACATGCCAGAGTAACCGAAACAAATCCATCATGAGTTTAGTAGCAAGTAAGGAATAAATCACAAAAACCAAAGGCATCAGTCGGCAGATATGTAGGGCTATGCACACCACCATGGAATCGCGAATGTACAACTGTTTGTTCACGTCCTCTATATTTCACGCATGACATGTCTGAAGGCATGACATGTTCATGTTCATGACATGTTCATCGGAGCATGCCATGATGACTGTTTCGCAGTCACTCACTATGGATGTGACAAAACTTGCCAAAAAGTTGCAGAAAGTTCCTTTCGGTCAGGGATGAAACACACCACATCAGTATGTCGTAGGATGTGACAAATGCCATATGCATTCTAATAAGATGACGTCAACCTACCCGCATCTAGTGTTCGTTGCTATGGATACATTGGGCGTCAGCTAGGAACGTACCCCCCAGTGAGCCCGCAGCCCATGAGTGTGTGTGTTGTGTGTGTGTGTGTGCGCGTGCGTGCGTGCGTGCGTGCGTGTGAGAGATACAGAACATCCGTTCGTGTTTACGTGTGACCCCCAGATGGTGAGCTAATTAGTGTTTTTCCTTGAAGTGTTTATTACGCCTTTTTAGCCTTAAAAAGGACAGATAGAAAATAAAGTCCAACGTGAAAAATAATTCTTTTTTTTAAACTCCTCCTCCTCTTCCGCCCCCCCCCCCTCCCCCCCCCACGCTTTCACTCCTGTTTTTCCATTCTTCTTCTGCGTCAATGTGCCTGTCTCTGATGATGAACATCATTTTGGCTATGTAGAAAAATTGGTTGACCTAAACACTTTCCTTTCCCTGACACACTTACAATGTACGCTCCCGCGTCACACACACACACACACACACACACACTCTCTCTCTCTCTCTCTCTCTCTCTCTCTCTCTCTCTCTCTCTCTCTCTCTCTCTCTCTCTCTCTCTCTTACACACACGCGCGCGCGCGCGCACTCATACACACACGCACGCAGTCAGATAATATTACTTCAAGTGAACAGACTTTTAACAGATTTAACAACAACACACACGCACTCACAGACACACACAGACACACACACACACACACACACACACACACACACACACACACACACACACACACACACACACACACACACACACACACACACTCACACACACATACATACACATAGAGCAGCACGTGCTTAAGGTCTCTCTCTCTCTCTCTCTCTCTCTCTCTCTCTCTCTCTCTCTCATGATGTAGCAAGAGCCACTTAGCATATACTATAAATCCTCTCATATAAAACACACATAAACACGCATACTCTGTCTCCTTCTCTCATATTTTTTGTTTGCGCACACGCGCAATTCTCTCTCTCCCTCTCTCTCTCTCTCTGAGTAGAAAGAGCCACTCCCCCACATTCACATACTATAAATTCTCTCATATACACACATAAACACGCATACTCCATCTCTCTCCTCTCTTATTTTTGTATCCACACACGCGCAATCTCTCTCTCTCTCTCTCTCTCTCTTCTCTCACACACACACACACACACACACACACACACACACACACACACACACACACACACACACACGAGTATACATGTTCCAGCTTAAAATTATTCCCTGCCCAGGCCGTCTCCCTAACAGCATGGGCTAGCTCAAGGGAGAACAGTTTTGGCTGACTCATCCATGACTGGACAGTTTAGTCAAGCCTGTCACCGGCACATATAGCCTGGACTACCAGCAGCCCAAAGTGCCCCCCCTCCCCAACCCAAAGTGTCCCACCAAATTACAGAAAGAAAAAGAAACACCTGAAGATGACAGTGGGACCCAGAGAAGTACTGTCCTCAATTGCCAAAGCAACGAGCAGGGGGCAATACTGCAGCACCCTTGGAAGCCTGCGCTGCATTCACATAGGGTGCAGGCAGACCCAAGGCATTCGATCAGGTCTTCAAGGGATATAACTGCGCCCTGGCTGATGCCTTTGTGTAATAGTCAATGGATAAGACACGACAGAACCTCCGCGGGTGCGCTCCCATCGGTGTACCAACCCATATATTCCATGACTGCTGAGCACAATAGCGAAAAATGCCGCCGTCAAGTACTGCTGCTGTGTGCATCCTGCAACTTCACCCGTCACTGTTCCGCTGACAGGTGACGACAGTACAATTCCAGACACGGCCAAACCTTCGTCATGAGGTCTTACGTGCCCTGCGAAGAGAATCCGGAGTTACAGTTTTCCCCGCAGTCAACAGGACTTTCCCTGCGGTCAGTTTAGTTTACACCAGCTAAATATTTGACCTTCTTTCAAGTAGAAGTGGGTGGGCTTTTGAGAATCTAACAAAATATTACGAGGACTGGCGAAACGACCGATGTATATGACATCGGCCGAAAACTGATGTTGATGTGTGATTGTGTGAACTATGGTGCGTGCGAGCGCGCGCGTGTATGTGTGTAAGCCTCTTCTAGGCATCACGCTATTTTTTAATAAAGAGAAGTTTCAAAGTATGATAACTGCCGGCGTTTTCTTGTCACCGGAGTTATAGGCCAAACGTGACCGACTACGCATGCTCTACATGTTTTTTACAATGTCTTCATTGAGGGTTGTAGGCCTAGGCCTACCCATTTCCTGGCGCGAAAAACGAATCGGCTACAACGCCAAGCGATGAATGAAAGATTAAAAACTGTTTATTTGCAACAAAATACTTCAAGTTAAAGCACGACCGTTTTCAAAGGTCCTCGGCGGTTCGAGGTGCGCAGTCATCGGAGAAAAAAAAGGAAGAAAGAAAAAGAACATTCGCTGTTGAAACGAAATTTTATGTGCGCGAGCAATGATTAAGGCACATTGGTGGGGGGCGAACGCCGAATAGAGATTGATTTTAAAACCTAAAGAAAAATGTTGCTGTCCCATAATGCAGAACATCATTATTACGAGTAACATTTCATAATTGAAATGATGATTAAGGATGCATTTTGCGATTGCTGGAGCGTAATTGTTGTGAGCAAGCGAAACCTTGAGCTGTCGAGCAGACGACAGGCTGGCGGGACGTGCGCACTGCCCTGCGCGGCTGCGGTGCGCAGAAAACATTACGTTGTCCGGATTCTTTGTATCATGCCTGGCATACCTTCAACATCGTCCTTTAAATCCAACTTCTGATTCAAACTCATTTAAACCAGTCTCAAGCCGCCTGGAAATAAGAAAAGGTGAGTTTGTTTACTTCTTGTCGTTCAAAGTGACCGTCGGTGGCTCAAAAACGGCGTGTGCGTGAAAGACCGTGTATGGGAGCCTTGCGGGATTGGGATCTCTGAAATTATTGTCATTCTTAAAGATCGAACTTCCGGATATTTAGAGCCTGCCCCATGGTCCGCGGACAGGATCAGTTGGGGTGGAGCTCATGCCTGGTTGCATTCATTAGCTCGGGATGGTCAGGGTGGGCGTGTGTTGTGGACAACAACTGTGAGGCCCAGTCAAGAGAGGGAAAACTATGGCGGCCCTGTACTTTATTCCCTGTGCGGGACTCTTGCTGTCTCAGCCAGTTTGGGGAGAGAGGTGGTGAGGGAGGGGGGCAGGGTGGCGCAGTGGGAAAGGTAGAGCAGTAGGTTGCTGCGCCTTGTGTTTACGTCATAGGTTTTGCCCCATTCAATAAGAAAAAGGAAAAAAAAAAAAAAAGATTTTCTGTCTACCACTTTGAGTATGCCGAGTCGTATGTTTGGCAGCGCAATTCGTGTTATGTTGTGGTCAGCTGATTGTGGTAGGCCTAGTCAGACACTGAGAAAGTATTTTTATGATTGGTTTTTTCTTTCTTTTTTCTTTATTCTCTTGTGCAATTTTTTTTCTTAATATTTGCAAGAGTCGGTTGGTTGGTTTTTTTTTTTTTTTTTTGCCCAGGTATATCTGAGATTTGAGATTAAAATTTTTTTTTTTTTTTTTTTTTTTAGCTGGTCCCAGTCACTGCCTCAGTCTTTCTTTTCCACTGTCAGTACCAGTCCGCCTTCTCGTCAATCTCTCTCTCTCTCTCTCTCTCTCTCTCTCTCTCTCTCTCTCTCTCTGCGCCTGTCTCTGTCTCTGTCTGTCTGTCTGATTGGCTTATATTCATGTTGGAGTTCTTCCAGTAAGGGAAATGTTTGCTATCAAAAAGGGAATGTTCATGCAAAAAAGTTTTATCTGGATTACCTCCACAAACTATTTACTGATTTAGTCTAAATATAGCATGAAATCTCGAAATTCTACAAAACCCCTTTTTCCTCTGTCTGCTTCTGTGTTTTCTTTTCCCCATTACACACACACACACACATGCACACACACACACACACACACATGCACATGCACGCACACATTCACACACACACACAACACCTACCTTTACACACACATTCACATTAACACATGCAAATCACACACTCTCACATACACCCTTCCCTCCCTCCTTTAAACACCCCCCTCATCCACTTATTTCTTTCTGTTTCCAACATATGTTTACATATGTTATTCCCTGTATGTATTCATTTGTCTTTCATTTTATGTCATAAGTCCTGAAGACAGTCTCTGACCGAAACAGTGAATTTTTTTTCTATTATCAAATCTGAGAATCCTCAAACATAGTTTGTACAAAACCCCAGGTTGCCACACCATGAATTGACCTGAGAACAAGTCAGTGTGATTATGGTCTTTTTCTCTAGAATTCACTTTCACCTGATCTAAAATCCCATCAAAGCTCAGAATCTTACAGAAGAAAATTGTTATTATTATTTTGCTCAATAGTAACATAGATATGCAGTGAAATTCATATTATCAATGGCTAACATATCATCACCAGCATACAGTTTACTACTTTCAATAAAGTGACTGTTGCTGTTTAAAAGTACTCTTGTTTCAAACTAATCTGTTTCTGTAAATAATTGGACATACCATATTAGTGCATACAAATGTCAATTGTGAAAGATTTATTATACACTCATGTAAGTGTATGGGCACGAACCAGCTTACTGCTCATATGATCACATGTGCTTCTGGGGGAAAGAGGAGGTGGGGAAATGGATGATAGTGTCATTTTTTTTTCCCTATCTTTTTGTTTTGTTTTGTTTTGTTTTTGTTTAACTTTACACTTCTTTCTCTTTTTTTCGTTTTCATAATATTAACACATTTAAATCTCCCACTCTCTCTTCTCCCCCACCCTTTCCCTCCCCCTTTTTCCCCCCCCACCCCCCTCTCTCTCTCTTTCTCTCTTGCTGTCTCCAACAATAATGTCTCCTATTCGTTGTTGCTCACGCATGCATGCACAAACACACACACACACACACACACACACACACACACACACACACACACACACACACACACACACACACACACACACACACACACACACACACACACACACATACATACATCCGTTCACGTGGTGTATATGTGTGAGAGAGAGGGTTTTAGAGTATATGTTTTCTTTGATTCTGATATGAATCATAACTGTTAATGCTATAATCAGTTCAGCATGGTGTAACACAGTTCATGTCAGTATCCCAAGTCCCTAAGGGACAAGGGCAGATGGAAGACATCTTGCTTGTCTGTTACCCTTGGGAATAAAGATGATTACCCTTGGGAATAAAGGTAATCAACCAATCAATCAATTACTCAATCAGTCACTCCCGCCCCCCCCCCCCCCCCCCTCCCTCTCTCTCTCTCTCTCCCCCATTTCTGTTTTTGTCTGTCTGTCTCTGCCTCTGTCTGTCTGTCTGTCTCTCTCTCTCTCCCGCCCCTCCTACACTCCCTCTTTCTCTCCCTCCTCCTTCCCTCCCTTTTCTCTCTTCCCTCCTCCCCAACCTCTGTTTTTGTCTGTCTGTCTGTCTATCTCTCCCTCCATCCCTCACCCTCTCTCTCTCTCTCTCTCTCTCTCTAGTGTCTCTGTCTCTCTCTCTCTCTCTCTCTCTCTCTCTCTCTCTGAGCCTGTCTCTATCTCTCTGTCTTTCTCTCTGTCTCTCACTGTCTGTTTGTCTGTCCATCTGATTGTCTGTCTGTCTGTCTCTCTCTCTCTCTCTGTCTCTCTCTCTCTCTCTCTCTCTCTCTCTCTCTCTCTCTCTCTCTCTCTCTCTCTGTCATGTCATGTACCACTCACAATGAAACATATTCTTTTAGAGTATTGGGACTTGCATGACATGAGACATAATCATTTTACAGCAATTCCATGAAAACCTTATTCAAAGATGTTCCAGTATGTCCACCTGATGTGATCTTTGAATTTTTGAAAGAGATTAACATTTTTAATTAACTAAGATTTTACAGTGGAAAGATTTTTAACAACATTTCAGGTGTGTTTTTATAGAAGATGTGTTTTAAAGAGTTGTGTGAATGAAAGACTTGTCAGTTGACTTCAACATGGTGACAGCCCTGATATGGCCCTTTGCGGTCGGCTGGGCTGTAAGCAGCATTACATTAGGTTACATTACTCCCTCTCTCTCTCTGTCTCTCTCTCTCTCTCTTGCTCTCATGCTTGCTCAGTCTGTGTGCTCCTCCACCCCCAGCCCCTACTGTGTTCTTCCTCGGTCATTATCTGCCTCCACATGATGACTGGCTATGACTGTATCAGTACGCAAGTCTGTTGTGTTGATAACCAGATACTTACACACTAGAATGTGGTCTGGGTGGTAGCCATTCTGTCAGTCAGTAGTGTTGATAACCAGATACTTACACTAGCTGTTCTGTCTCTGGTGGTAGCCATTCTGTCACTAGTCTGTAGTGTTGATAACCGGATACCTACACACTAGAATGTGGTCTGGGTGGTAGCCGTTCTGTCAATCTGTAGTGTTGATAACCGGATACCTACACAAGAATGTGGTCTGGGTGGTAGCCGTTCTGTCAATCTGTAGTGTTGATAACCGGATACCTACACAAGAATGTGGGTGGTCTGGTGTGGTAGCCATTCTGTCAGTCTGTAGTGTTGATAACTGGATACCTATACTAGAATGTGGTCTGGGTGGTAGCCGTTCTGTCAGTCTGAATCTGTAGTGTTGATAACTAGATACCTACACTAGAATGTGGTCTGGGTGGAAGCCATTCTGTCAGTCTGTCTGTAGTGTTGATAATCAGATACCTACAGTGGAATGTGGTCTGGGTGGTAGCCGTTCTGTTGAAGTAATTAACTAGCATCCCTTGCAGTTGACAAAGGTAAAAGAACCCACAGAAACGAAGGTTTTTGTTGGGCAGAACTGTTGGTTTTTGAAGAATTCTATTGACACAGGAAACAGATGGCATAGTTTGCTGACAGAAAAATACTCTTCTTCACCTGTAACACTTTCAGTCTATTTTACTTTTGTACACAAATGTATTTCTGTCAATCTCTTTCTTTCTGCAAGCACATGTACACAAAACACACAAATGCACACACACACTCACTCACGCACACATACATGCACACACACACACACACACACACACACACACACACACACACACACACACACACACACACACACACACACACACACATTGCAGGCATTTTCATCTGGCTTGTTTGCAGTTCCTTGAAACTAAGCAAACAAACCAGATCCAGCTTGAACTCTTTTTTCAGCTGCCTCTGCCATAGCCTTCAGGGTTCTAGTCCTCTTCTTACCAGCAATCCAGAGCTGTTGCATGAGATCATAAGCAGATGATCCTGCTAACCCCTGTGCTCCACTATGAGGACTTTGACTGGGACACCAGATCCCCTCAAGTTGCTGGTTAGACCGGCATACTTTACAGTCATGTTGATGTGAGCTTTCTCCATTCTGCTTTTTTATGACACAGTGATTTCAGTCCGAATCAGTTGTTTCAATGACCCCTAGTGGAGTACAAAATCTGGTCTCGTGCCACTATTCCTGATGATCTCTGGAGGAATCTTAAAGTTAGCGAACTGCCAAGAGAAATGTGGACAAACGAGTCACAAGACAAAACACAACACGTTTCGACCTCCTAGGTCTTCTTCAGGCAAGACACAAACAAATAGGACAATGAAAATGAACGAATTTTTCACTTAGTTTAGCTTAGAAAATTTTTCATCTAAGCACAGTGAAAAATTTGTTCATTTTCATTGTCCTATCAAATCAGTTAGGATAACAACGTTGTTCTGGGGTGGGGATGGAGGTTGCAAAATCAGTTAGGATAACAACGTTGTTCTGTGTCACTGACAGGAAGCATTTTGATGTTTTCAGAACGTTTTTTTTTTGTTTTTTTTTTTCAATCAATGACTGTGTAGGCTATAGAGCTGCAAGATCCCTGCGCAGGCCAAAGGTCATTGGCATTTGTTGTTCATTTCTGGGGTGCCTCTGCGGTAACATGGTTCAGGGAGTGTGTCGCTCACAGGCAGCAGAATGGACAGTTGACATTTGGCAGTGACAGCCTGCTAGAGGCTGCTGACAGATTCAAGTCTGATCACACTGGTGGGCTGGAGAAGGAGGAGGAACTGACTGACGGACTGTGTGTGTGTGTGTGTGTGTGTGTGTGTGTGTGTGTGTGTGTGTGTGTGTGTGACTGAAAGAGAGAGAGAGAAAGAAAGAATGCATGTGTATGTGTGTGAGAGAGAGAGAGAGACAGAGAGAGAGAGAGAGAGTGTGTAGGAAGGGGCTGAGAAAAAATGGTGGGGGAATGCATGGATCAGGGAAACGCGTATGTTCTTGCTTTTCTCATCCCATCACCTTACACACACACACACACACACACACACACACACACACACACACACACACACAACACACACACACACACACACACACACACACACACACACACACACACACACACACACACACACACATACACACACACACACACACACACACACACACACACACACACACAATCAATTACCTCAAGTGGAGTGTGATGTGCACTTTTGAAGAAGTGGTGGATCTTACTGTTCAGTCTTCATCTTCATGATCTTGTGAAGAAAGGTGAGAACACTGTGTGTTTACTTGGACTCTTTTTTTCCATCCTTGCTTTTGGTTGCTTTAAATTTGTGAGCAAAGCATACTATAATGGTGAAATATAGCGCATCTTTCTGATTAGAAAAAAAAGAAATCCTACGAAAACATAAATCTTAGTTTGTGTATCAGGCAAAGCTCAATGCTTAAGTTCATGTATTCCACAGCTGTCGAACAACTCCAGTTGTACACGCAGTGTTCGCACCAGGCAGGTTGATATATGACTTGACGATTACAGTTCAGTTCATGTTGTTATAGCCCAGCACTGGTCGGTTCGTAGGGGTTCACTTCAGGGCTACATGTACTGTAGCAGCCTGCCAGGTGCCATGGTTGTAGCAGATAATAGTGCCAGGAGGAGAGTGAAGAACTTGTTTTTTCTTAATTGTTTAAGAAATTTTCTATTAGACAAAATTAACAATGATGTCAATCAATGATTAAAAAAAAAAAAAAAAAAAGACACTGATGATACAGAACCAAGGGAAAAAAAATCCCAAAGTTAACGATATCACTTCACACACACAGACACACACACACACACACACATGCACATGCACGCATGCACGCACGTGCACGTGCACGTGCGCGCACACACACACACACACACACACACACACACACACACACACACACACACACACACACACACACACACACAGAGGGTGTAGAACTTGGTTCACTGACAGCTGACCATAGAGGACCCTTTCACTAGTTTCAGTACAAATAGCTCCCCCCCCCCCCCCCCCCCCCCCCCATCCCCCCCCGGAAGTTCTGTGCTAGTGACTACCATTTTCATGTCACTTTCTTTGACTCTGCCTTTTTTTTTTTTTTTTAAAGAATTATTTGTTTTTTCTTTCTTTACAGCTGTCTGTCATCTGCTGTCTTCCTGCCTTTGTGGACCATTCTCCTGTCTTTGTTCTGGAAACCTGGTTCATTTTTTTTTTTTTTTTGTTCCTTATAGCAATATATGTCATGCCAGCTGTGGCGTTGTATCTGGCAGTTGTCCAGTATGAACGCTAGCCATTCTGTTTGGTATATTTGCTGATATGCCTTTTTTTTATGAATATTTTTTTTAAGAACTGGAATGTTTTTATTTTTTTGTTTCCCCTGTGATTTCTGCTAAAAGTTTTTTTAATATGTTGATTGTCTATATTTCCCAGTTTATTAAAAAACATCTAGGGTATGTTTTCTCTTTGTTTTCTCCAGTTACCTGCAAAAAGTCTTTGTCATAATTTGATTTTTTTTCCCCACCTCTTTGTTATAATTTGATTTTTTTCCCACCAGTTTTCTGGAAAACATACAAACAAACAAACAAAAACTTTGGTATTGGTATTGCAGGATATTTTTCAGCAAACAGCAGACATATCCCAGGAGAGATGGGTATATTAAGTGATCGGAAGCTGATTGGAAGAAGATGATGGGATGCTGTTGTAATGACGGTGGACTTGAATGTTGCTGTGGGTTCTGTTATCCTGTGTTTTTCAGTTGAATGGAGGAAGATGATGGAAATGTGGTGTATAATGAAGGTGGTCTTTACGTTACGATGGAGTTCTGCCCCCTGTTCATTAGTTGAAAGGAGGAAGGTTATGAAGTGCTGTTATAAAACATGACAAGTATCATTATGTATGTAATGGGAGTGTGTTACAGGATGCTGTATTATGTAGATGATGGCACCCTTAACCCTCAGGTACACCATTGATAACCCAGCAAGATAGGATTAGCAGGTAATCAGCGTGTGGCCAGAATGAAAAGGAGCCAAATATGGTGCTGTGGTATTACTACTGCTGGGTACATCAATCCACAAAAAAGGTCAGCAGTAGAGTACTTCTAGGCACCAGAAAGTTGACTATATGGGTAAATCTATCTACAAAAAAGTCAGCAGTAGAATACTTCTAGAAGCCAGAAAGTTGACTGTCTGGCAAACATGTTGCCAAACACACTAGAGACCAAAATGAAAGAAAAAAGAAGAGGTTTGTTATTCAGCTTCTTTCCATCAACATCTTCAGTTTCTTTCCATCATATCTTATCAGTGTCAGTGTTGGACCAAAAAGTCGGCAACACACCATGCTCAGGATTGAGTTAGATTGTGCCATTTTGGAAGCAAGTTTCAAATTTTTTGTTTTCACAGGAGGATAAACATGTCTGCAGGTCTCCGTTTCCTTCCTAAACAAACACATGCGCGCAGGCACTTACACACACATGCACACACGCACGCACGCACACATCAAACCCCCATTCTCCCACTCACTACCACTCTTAGCCCCTGAGAATTTTGAGTGATTTTGCTTTTTTTCCTCAGTGGGACCCTGACATAGGCTGTCATCCTGAAGGAAACCATTGTTTAAGCCCAGCCTGTGTTGCGTTTTGGATCTTTAAATATTCCTTAACTGACCACAGTATTTAATTCACATGTTGAGGGGGGATAGGGTAAGAGACTACACATAAAAAGAAACACATGATGCTTGATTGTTGTGGTGTGTGATCACATTGATGAGTCGCTCCGTTTTAGTGTGGCAACAAATAATGTTACCATGCATTGTTGTTGTAGACTGGTTTAAGCTACAGCTATTATCTTCTTGTAAAAAACAAAATGGTTCATGTTATTATTATTACTGTTTGCAGTATAATGATAAATGCTTGCATACACTCACAACAACTGTTTTTTTTTAATACACCATTAAAAAAAAAAAAACGAACAAGAACAAAAAACAACATAGTATACTAAACATGAGTAAGCAGCTGCAGTTCACAAACTTCTTGACACAAGGAATTTAAGAAAAAAAGGGGACAACCAACTAATTGACCAAAAAAACAAACATGAACAAACAACCTCTCTACCCCTCCACACACACACACACACACACACACACACACACACACACACACACACACACACACACACACACACTTCTTCAAACAAACAGGGCAACCACAAAAAAACACACACACACACACACACACACACACACACACACACACACACACACACACACACACACACACACACATTCAAACAAACAGGGCAACCACAAAAAAACACACACACACACACACACACACACACACACACACACACACACACACACACACACACCCAGAAAACCCCAACATGAGCAACTGTTGAACATTGGAGCAACAGAAAATCCAGACACTTCAAAGTTTGAGTTAAACTGAAACTAGGGCCAGCACAGGCATGTTGCCATGGAGATCTGATGTTCTGTTTCAGGATTGTGATCATGATGGGTTGTAGTAGAAATGGTGCAAGAACTGTCAGTGATCATAAAGACAAAGACATAGTTTTTGTTTCAGTGGTGATAAGGGGTCAGAATGGAAATAGTGCTAGAACCGTCAGACATGTTATCATAAAGACATGATGTTCTGTTTCAGGGTTGGGGTAAGGGTTTGAAATGAAATAGATATTAGGACAGTCATACATATTGTCTTTGAGACATGGTGTCCTGATACAGGATTGTGGTTAGGGGTTGAAATGGAAATGGGATGCGAGGACCATCAGACTTATTATTGGGGCTGGAATAGCTCAGTTGGTAGAGCGCCAGACTCGTAGTCCAAGGGTTGCGGGTTCAAATCTCTGCCGGGTCGTTTCGGTACAGGGAGATTTTTCCCTCAGAGTTAACATTAGTTCTGACTCCATTTCCCATACAGTCCTTTGAATGAGACTATAAACCGAGGTTCTGTGTGTGAACATGCATACGCATAACATCTTGCACACACGTAAAATCCCATCACCAACTTTCGAAAGAGAAGGCCAGTTTGGCTGTTGGTAGGCATGCACAACATCTTGCACACACATGCACCCATCACCCTTTCGAAGAGAAGGAGTAGTTTGGCTGTTGGTGGATGACTTAATGGCATGGATACCTCCCCAAAGATGGAGTCTATCTTAATGGCAGGATAAAAAAAGTCCACAAAAATTCCACTCCCTTTGTTGAGGTAGATGGGGTTGATACTTGTCTGTCCATGTAGGGAGTGTCTGCAGGAGTATCGCCTGCGTACGCAGAAGAAGAAGATCAGACTATATCAAAATGACACGGGGTTCTGTTTCAGGGCTGTGGTGAGGGGTCGGAATGGAAATGGTGCCAGGACAGTCCGACATGCCCCCATCCTGGACCACCAATGGGGAGGGTGTCCCTCCCCCACCGTCCTCCTCCAACGACTCCATAGGCAACGATGATGACAAGACTGATGGCTGTGACGACTTTTCTGACGCAGAGGGCGTATGGAGTGCCGACATTGAACAGAGCTTTCAGGAGGCCCTTGCCATTTACCCCCCTTGCGGCCGACGCAAAATCATTCTGTCCGATGAGGGCAAGATGTATGGTCAGTGCTTTTGGCTTCATAAAAAGAAGGTGAAGAATGACGACCATGACAATGATGATGTTGATAAGGGTCATGATGATCTGATGTTTGTTTACAATGTTGAAAAAAGAGTAACAGTGATGAAGAAGGATTGTAAAGGATAACAGATCCAAAGAGACAGGATGTGTATGGTGTTTTGTAAGTGTGATGAGTGCAGGGTTGGTGGGAAGGGTATGGTGAAGATGAAGTTAGGGGAAGGTCATGGTGGTAGTGCAGGAACAAACTCACTACATGAACCACAAACGCCTGTTAAAGAAAAACATTTATTTGCATACTTTACATGAACGTTCACAGCTGCAAACTACCGAGCACTCACTTGCTTAAACACACAAACACTCGTGCTCATGTTCAATACATGCATGCTGTCAAACATGCATTTCAGTGTGTATATGCTCCGCCCATACATACACATGCGTGCATGCATGTGTGCGCACACACAAAGAGCTTTGCATACATATATATACACACACACATACAGATGCATACATACACATACACACTTGCACACACATGCACACAAGCACACACACACACACACACACACACACACACACACACACACACATACTCAGACACAGACATACATAGACACATGCTCACACATGCACTCATGCATGCCTTATGCACATACGCATATGCATGCACATGCCCTCACTGTATCATTTGCTGTTCTCCTTTTTTTCCTGCCTTTCATTTACTTAATTTTTTCCCCTTTCTCTCTCTTCATCTCTCTCACATGTGCACACAGGCATGCACGCACGCACACACTGTGTGCATACACACTCACAGACACACTTCGCACACACACACGCACGCACACACACTTGTGCGAGTGCATGCACACGCGCGCACGCACGCATGCATGCATGCACGCACGCGCGCACACACACACACACACACACACACAGAGTAAAGTATAACATGAACACTCACAGCTTTAAATGCCATCACAAGTTTGTCCCCTTTCTCCCTCTGTGACTGTCTTCACCTTTACGCTCCACACCATTCTCTACATTCTGTGTCATATCCTCTCGGTTACTGAAGCCCAGAGTTCAAGTTGAACAGTCAGCTGCTGCTCAGTCTCTGGGCCGTACACCTGGAACAAACGTCCCCATTCTATTCATCATAAAACAAACTGGTTACTTTTAAAGCCAGCCGTAAAACCTTCCTCATCTTTCCTAACTGCCTCTCCACCTGTTCAGATTTTAATTGGTTATATGTTCGTTGTTTATTGTGTGTGCATTTATTCATTTACATATTTATTCAGTCTTGGGCTTTGTGGTTTAATTTACAGTATGCATGTATGCGAATGATGTGTGCATGTAACTTGAATGGTTCCTTTGCACAAGAGTAGTGCTGTATGAATATTGTTGTAATTATTGTTATTATTACACACACAACCACACAGACATACTTACACTTGTTTTACCCCACTACTTACTTGTTCAACACACACACTCACACACACACACACACACACACACACACACACACACACACACACACACACACACACACACACACACACACACACACACACACACACACACACACACACACACACACACACACACACACACACACACACACACACACACACACATCTTTGAGTTTTTGAAGGAGATTAACATTTTTCATCTGATCTAAGATTTTATGGAAGAAAGATTTTTAATGAAGTTTCTGGTACGTTTTTAGATGTATTTTAAACAGATGTATGAAAGTTTTTTTTTTTTTTTTTTTTTTGATGACTTGTGAGTTGATTTTAACGTGGTGACAGCCCTGATATGGCCCTTTGCGGCCGGCTAGGCTATAAGCAACATTACCATACCTTACCTTACACACATTACACACAACACACACACACACACACACACACACACACACACACACACACACACACACACACACACATTCAAACACACTTTAACCAGTCTTCTCTCTCTCTCTCTCTCACTTTGTTTCTGTCTATCCATGTCTTTTGTGTCATTGTTTCTGCCTGTCTGTCTGTCTGTCTCTCTGTCTGTCTATAGAAATAGGTCTGTATTGTCCAGTTAATGATACTTATGTTGCAAACTACAGAAATAGGTCTGTATCGTCCAGTTGATATTTATGCTGCAGACTACAGAAGAGCTTTATATTGGACAGTTGATGTTATTTATACTGCAAACTACAGAAGGAGCTGTGTTTGTCCATTTGATGACATTTATACTGCAGACTACAGAAAGAGCTCTGTGTTGTCCATTTGATGACATTTATACTGCAGACTACAGAAAGAGCTCTGTGCTGTCCATTTGGTGACATTTACTGCAGACTACAGAAATCAAATAGGTCTAAACTGGCATTGATGTCATACTGCAGACTACAGAAGTAGCTTTATATGGACCCGTTGATATTTATAATGCAGTCTGCAAAAGTAGCTTTATATTGGCCACTTGATGATAGTCATAATGCAGACTACAGAAGTAGCTTTATATGGACTCGTTTATTTATAATGCAGTCTACAAAAGTAGCTTTATATTGGCCACTTGATAGTTATAATGCAGACTACAGAAATAGCTTAGTTATAATGCAGACTACAGAAATAGCTTTATATTGGCCACTTGATGAAATTTATAGCTCTGTACTGGCCAGTTGATGATATTTATACTGAAGACCACAGAAATAGCTCTATACTGGCCAGTTGATGATATTTATACTGCAGATTACAGAAATAGCTCTATATTGGTCAGTTGATATTTATACTGCAGATTACAGAAATAGCTCTATACTGGCCAGCTGATGATATTTATACCGCAGATTACAGAAATAGCTCTATACTGGCCAGTTGATGATATTTATACTGCAGATTACAGAAATAGCTTTATACTGGCCAGTTGATATTTATACTGCAGATTACAGAAATAGCTCTATACTGGCCAGTTGATATTTATACTGCAGATTACAGAAATAGCTCTATACTGGCCAGTTGATGATATTTATACTGCAGACCACAGAAATAGCTCTATACTGGCCAGTTGATGATATTTATACTGCAGACCACAGAAGTAGCTCTATACTGGCCAGTTGATGATATTTATACTGCAGACTACAGAAATAGCTCTATACCGGCCAGTTGATGATATTTATACTGCAGACTACAGAAATAGCTCTATACTGGCCAGTTCATGATTTTTTTTTTACTGCAGACTACAATCACAGCTCCATGTCAGCCAATCAATGGCATCTGTGCTGCAGACCTGGCTCTGTGGATGGTTTCAAAATGGAGCGACTGATGGCGGAGAACGAAGCAAAGTTTAGAAAGAGTGGGGGTTAGTTTCCGCCGAGGACATTGACGAACAAAGTACACAAGACACGATGCATTTCGACCTCTTGGGTCTTCTTCAAGTGAAAACAAAATAGGTAACATTTAACATTTAGGACAGTACAAACAAAGAACGAAGAGCGACTTATCTGATGTCCATGTGGTAAGCTGTGAAGAATTCTTCACAGCTTACCACATGGACATCAGATAAGTCGCTCTTCGTTCTTTGTTTGTACTGTCCTAAATGTTAATGTTACGTATTTTGTTTTCACTTGAAGAAGACCCAAGAGGTCGAAATGCATCGTGTCTTGTGTACTTTGTTCATCAATGTCCTCGGCGGAAACTAACCCCCACTCTTTCTAAACTCTGTGGATGATGTTTGTAATGCAGACTATAGATAAAGCTTGATGTTTGCTATTTGATGATGCTGATACTGTAGACTGCAGATATAGTTATAATTTGATCGTTGATGTTATTTATTTTCTGCACACAACAGAATAGCTCTGTATTGGCCAGTTGGTATTCATACTGCAGACAGAAGACATGGGTCTATATTTGCCAGTAGATAATATTGATACTGATTGATGTTTAATGCATTCTATAACATTTGTAAGCAAGGATGTGTTGAGTATTGGGAGACAAAAGTGGATCTTTGCTGTGTGACAGATTTTTTTTTCTTCAATCTCTTTCAAAAAACGAAAGAAAAATCTCTGCACTGTACGATTTTTTTCAGGTATATTCTTGCAACTTTGCCAGTGTGAATGGAGTTGTGTGTGTTGTGTGTTTTTTTCCTCTTTCTCAGTTGACTCTGTCACAGTGGAATAACGTGAATCAAGAATAGAAGTCTTTGTAAAATGTGTACAAAGATGAATACAGTGAAATGTAATATTGAAATCTGATCAATGCCAAATTGATGTAAATAGAATATCTCAGTTTATATATGAAATATTGGAGTATGTAGGCTGAAACAAAAAATGTTGGGGGGGGGGGGGGGGGGGGGGGGAGCTCCTGTCTCCTCTCCTTCCTTTCCTCTCTGCTGTCTCTCCTACCACTCGCTTTTAAATACCAATGTGTGTATGTGCATGCATGTGCATGAGCACACTCCCCCACCCACCACCCACTCCCCCCCCCCCCCCCCCCCCCCACACACACACACATGGATAACTGTATGTGTGTGTGTGTACAGGAATTAGTCACTGTTGTCACAATAATGTCGGGTTTAGATTGTTGCTGATCCAGGTTAGGAAAGGATCTGTGTGTGTGTGTGTGTGTGTGTGTGTGTGTGTGTGTGTGTGTGTGTGTGTGTGTGTGTGTTAGTGCATGCATGCATGCATGTGTGTGTGAGGGAGGGAAGGGGGGGGGGAGAGAGAGAGAGAGTGAGAGAGAGACTGACAGACAGTCAGAGAATGTTTATGGTTGGATGAGTGAATATGCATAGGAGACGGAGATTACATGCCCCTTCATATGGCAGCGTATACAGTAAAGGTCATTGAGAGAGACAGAGAGAGAGAGGGAGAGATTGTGTATGTGTGTGTGTGTGAGAGAGAGAGTGTGTGTGTGTGTGTGTGTGTGTGTGTGTGTGTGCACACGCGCGCGCACCAGTGCATGTGCTTGCCTGCCTGTGGCCATACTGGCTGTAGGTGTTGTGTGAGTCAAGAGAAAGGCGGACCAGACCCACACGCAGTGGGAAAGGAAGTGAGAAAGGGGACACATCTTGCCATTGTGCATTGTGTCACCCCACCACCACCTGGGCATTTCCTTGCCTATCAAGGGACCTCACTCCCCCAGACATTGACAGTGTTACTCAACCCTGGTCTGTGTATACACGCACGCACGCACGCACACACACACACACACACACACACACACACAGAGGTACGTATGTGTGTGCTTGTAGACAAAGGAACAATGCAAGGTGTTTGAACACTTCATTTACTCACATACATGCCATGACTTAGAAAAATATAATGTCCAAGAATGAACAAATGAAAAAAGAATGAATGGATAAATAAAATAAATGCTATAGCTAGATATGATATATAAATGTTGTTTGTGGAAATGTGTGTGTGTGTGTGTGTGTGTGTGTGTGTGTGATATTAAATAGGTAAGAATGTTGACATTTGTAACATACAATGTTTAGTTAAGGCCTGTTTTAGGTCTTCATATAAATTCTGGGTAAACAAGTGTAATTTGGTTAGGAGGTGAACAGAATTCCAACATTAGGAACATGAATCATCTTGAAATGGATCGGAACCCATCAAAATTTCATGTGTTAGAATTAAGGTTCATCAGTGATTTGGAATACTGTATAGTCCTAAATTACCCTGACTAATAGGCAGATAAAGCGCATGTTCAAAGTATGGATAGAATGTTAGCTGATGATGCCTCTTGGTGGATTAGCTGTTTTAAAATCTGTTGTACTTTCAAAATTACTACATCTTTGGTTGCTTCTTGCCAAACCCACCTGATATGTTTTTTGAAACATTCCCACAGATTTGTTACAGATTTTTCTGGTGTAAAAAAAAAACATATAAAATTGATGGGAAAATGACAGGTAACAATGTACATTGATGTATACCTGAATTAAAAACATTTGTTAGTTCTTTGAAATTGTCCTGGATTTGTAAAACTGGTAAGAGAAAAAAGTGGTTATTTTTGACTGTAATTCATGCTTTCTGTGTAAACCTTATGATAAACATTGTCAAACTGAAATGTTTCAGCTGAAGATATTACTTAGATGTGTAGGTACAAATGTTTTTAAAAGAGGTGAGTTCATTATGATGATAAATGCAGACTTTGTGGAACAATTAAGGACATAGGTATTGGAAATGAACTTTTTTTTTTTTTTTTTGGAATACATTTACAGGTCTGATTAGAGAAAAATGTGCAAAAATGCAGAGAATAGAAGACTTGTTGAATCACATGTTTTGATGTGAATATTTTTAAACAGTGTTCTTTGTTTCATGAAATTTTGGTAAATAACACACACAGACATACACCAGCACAGGCACACTCAGAGATAAATAAATAAATAGATATATATGCAGAAATGTGTGTGTGTGTGTGTGTATAAATGAAAGAGAGAGCGACCCACAAATAAAAGTAGTTTTTTTATACATTGGCACTTAAATTTTTTTTTTTTTTCCTGATTGATGCTGTTATCATTTATAAGTGATAAGTTAGGAGTTTGACTTGTCATTGTGCTCATGTGACAGCTAAAACCTTGCTCTGTCTTTTTATATGCTCATTTTAAGATGTTTGATTATGTGGAAAATGGAATCAAAATGTCATGCAGACATTCAGATGCCTTTCCATCTGTCACTGTCTCTGTCTCATCTGGGTGTGTGTGTGTGTGTGTGTGTGTGTGTGTGTGTGTGTGTGTGTGTGTGTGTGTGTGTGTGTGTGTGTGTGTGTGTGTGACTCTCTCTCTCTCTCTCTCTCTCTCTCTCTCTCTCTCTCTGATGTTACAGTGATTATTTTTACATTGACACTTGATGTATAGTAACTTTTCTGTCCTTTTTTTCATAATCTGTTCATCTCTTTATTCGTGGCATTCTTCACAGGTTGAAAACTACTTCATTGACTCGAATGCTGACATGAGCAAAAACTATGGTGTGTGGTTTAGATAAATTCAGCAGTTGAGGGTGCTTGAGGTTATGGCCTGCACTGGCCAAAAAAGCAGCAGCAGATTCATCTGACAGGACTGGTGACAAAAACAGACAGACACTACTGTCCCCAATGCCTCATCAGCCAGTTGTTTTTGTCACCAGTCCTGTCAGAATACCTCCCTTGATTTATATTAGTGTTCTGTCAGCAGTCCCATTAGAATGCACCACACAGCATATCATCATCATGGCTCAAGTTTTGTCAGGAATTAATGAGTTGCTGTATCATCATGCTAGCTGCACTGAGAGAAATTGTGTACCTTTCTGTGAAGTTATTGCTCCTGTCTAGCACCCATCTGTGAATGAATATATAGAGCAGAGGAGGAAAAAAAAAAAAAAAAACCCAAGGCTGACATCTTCAGAATGAAGATGAAAGTCTGATCATTGCTGTCCCTTCCCCCAGGTCGCAATGAGCTGATCGCCCGCTACATCAAGCTCCGCACAGGCAAGACCCGCACACGCAAGCAGGTGTCGTCACACATCCAGGTGCTGCGCGGCGCAAGGCCAAGGAGATCCAGTCACAGCTCAAGGTCAGGTTCCCACCTGGCGACCTGCAGGTGACACTGGCTGAAACGCCCTGGACTTTACAGATACTTGCACACCTTTTTTTGCTGTTTGACTTGACTGTTTGTTTACCCATGTTTCACCATTTGTAGGGTAAGGATTCTTATGTCACTGTGGACTCTGAGGACTTGTGTTTTCACACCTTTGACCCTGAAGACTTTTCTTTCACACTTTGACCCACTGATCTCGTTTCATCCTTGACCCTGTGGATTTTGGGTGCTCCTTTGACTCTGCACTTTTTTTGTTCATACTTTCCTCTTTGCACTCCTAATTCACCCTTGACCTTGAGGACTGTTGTTTGACACTTGACTGTGAGGATTCTTTTTTTTTTTATCCTCCACCCTGAGGGCTTGTTTGTTTTACCCTTGACCTTGTGCACTCTTGTTTCACCACGCCTGTGGGCTGTGTTTCCCCCCCATTTGACCCAGCTGGGGACTCTTTGTTTCTCCCTTCAAACTGTGATTGTGGATGCATGTGTTACAAACTCTGGATGCATGTGTTACAACCCTGACCCTATGTGGACTTTTCCTTGTTTCACACAAAGTAAAACCTAATTGGATTTTGCCTGTGTGCGCACGAGGCAGGAACAGCTCAGGGGAGGGTTGGTCAAGGGAGGGGTACAGAAAGAGGACGGAAGGAAGGGGAGAGAGAGAGGGGGAAGCAGAAGACAGGGTAGAGGGGAAAAAAAAAAGAACAAGGCTGAGATTTCTTGTGAATTGATAGTGGACAGAGATCCTGACATCCTCTTATAAGCAGACAATGGCACCAGGGACATAGTGGCTTTATGGGACATTGGGGTCATAGTGTCT